>JABVXS010001470.1:0-14536 GCA_013365335.1 Madathamugadia hiepei | reverse complement strand
TTGCTTGGCTTATACACAGAACAATTTTGCAACATCGTTGACTCTGGTAATTACCAAACAAAGGAATTTTGAAATAAGGATTACATTCTTAATAATTAATAAGACATTGCATTTTGTGAGATTAACAAAGGACTACATTTTGCAATTAAAGATTTGCAATGTTTGTAGTTGAGAAAGACTTACAATTTTTGTGGCTAACCAAGATTTACAAGGTTTACAAAGACTTACATCAACACTTGCAAACAAAGGCTTTGTTGCGCATTTAGAATTTTTCGTCACAAAAGGATTTCGCAATCACATGACTGACCCATAGCATTGTCGTTTTTGACAGGGAACAACCTCACAGTCCATTTCCTTTGTTTTCTCTCCTTTTTGTTTTAAAAATTCGCCAAATAACCTATTAATTAGTGCGGACAACCTGTTTACTATCCCCTCTTATTAATATTTTATTTAAATTGAATCACTTTGAGATTGCTGGAAATATTTTTTATGAGAAAAAATGAAACAAAAACTATGAATTATTAAATAACATATCAAAAGTAGAATTTAATTTCAAGTTTTTCAAATTATTTTTTCCGGTTGTTCAGCAATAGAAAAAAATGTTTTGTAGTTAAATGACAAAGGTTTGTTAATGAAAGAAAAGTTTTCTCTCCCTCACTCTTTCCTTTTCTCTCTCTCTTTCCCCTTTTATTCATGAAAAATTTAACAGTGAAATATAATGGGTAAAAACTGAAAGTAAATGAGATAAAGAGCGAGAGGGATAACAAGTGAGGGAGAGAAAGAAAGATAAAGATGAGAAATATAATTCCTGATGACTTTTTCGTAATTTAGTAATGTTGTTTTTTGAAAATTTTGAGTTAAAATTAAATTTCCCTCCACAAAAAAAAAAAAAATGTGAGGGAATGAGGGACAAAGAGAAAGGAAAAACATGAAAAGTAAAAAAGATAAACGGAATCGAACAATTTTCAAACATTTAAAAATCTAATTTTAATCTTGTTACTGTTGGTATTAATTACTACAGCTAGAAACTTTTTTCATTTCTTTTTTTCTCTTCTCTTTCACTTTTTATGTAATATATTATATCTCGTTGTCGAGTTGTCCTACTATCTTCCATGAATTACGAACGGTTCCATTAACTTCTAACACAGTAATTGTCAAAGCTCGAAATCCCATTTAAATATTTTTGCGGTAGAAATCGATAATTCCTTTATCATCATGCACGTTTAAAATGATATGATTAATTAATCGATTAATGATCAATTAAAGTACTTTAAAGTACCTAAAATAAATTTCCTCGCATAAAGTGAGAGGGAGGGGCAGAGGAATAGTGGAACAGAGACAGAAGAGGAAATGAAAAGAAAAATAAAAAAAAAGCTATCGATAAGGCCCGCTTACAAATGGTTAGCAATTAATTGTTTGACTGAATGATTGATTAATACATTGATTGATTGACTGATTGTTTAATTAAATGATTGACTGAACGATTGATTAATTGAATGGATGACTGGTTGATCTAATAAATTGACTGATTCACGTGCGTCACAGTTTCAATTTCATTTGCTATGATATCTTTGAATGAAATAAAATTTTATTCCAAAAATTTATTTTTCAAAAAAAAAAAAAAGCTAATTACCATTCTGCTAATTGAAGAAAATAAAAACCCTTACAGTACTCGTCTTACAGTTGATGTGGACCATCAGGTTGAAACTGCTGAAGGATCGATTTCTATTATAATTTCGTTGGAAAAAACTCAATGCTCATTTATAAGCAGGTCTTATCGATAGCTTCTACAAAAAAAAAAATGAAAACTTTAATTCATGTGATATACGACCACTTGAAAAGCTGTAAAAAAAGGAAATTAAATTAATTTTCGAATGGAATCAAATTTTGAAACCAAAAAATAAATAATTAAAATTTATGACATATATAATTATAAATTTTCTTTCATCGCAAAACATTTTAAAATCCTTCCATAGACTTGATTATTTTTATTTGCATGTCATTTTTTGCTTTTATAATTATATTAACAAGTCCCCAAGACCTGGAGAATCTTATCAGGCTTCTAAAAACAGAAAGCAAGAAAATGGGGGTCTTGTTGAATATCACATGAATTAAAGTTTTCATTTTTTATTTTTTTTTTTGTAGAAACCATGGATAAGACCTGCTTATAAATGAGCATTGAGTTTTTTGCAACAAAATTATAATAGAAATCGATCTTTCAGCAGTTTCAACCTGATGATCCACATCAACTGTAAGTGTTTTTCACCAGTGGTCGACACGAGGAAACTCATTGAAAAATTAGCCGAATAGTTGAAAATAGTTTTAAGTAAAATTTAGAATTTTCCTTGACTCCATTTGATTTCATTTGAAAATTGATCATTATATTTGATGCTCATTTGATTTTCTTATTTTCAGCTTTTTAATTTATCGAATATCACAGAATTCAAGTTTTCTCTTCCGTAGAAATTAGCAATAAGACCTTTTTATAAATGAGGATTGAATTTTCTACAACTAATTTATCATACAAATCGACTTTTCAGCAATTTCAACTTGATTGTCATAGCTAATAAAGCGTGCATTGATGTCACTTCTTATTATGAGACTTAAAAATTAATTTTAGGATTGGATATTGCAATTGAGATTCAATCTTACATAAAAGAGTTTTTTCTTTTTTATTTCTTCAATCAGTTCATAATCTTTTATTTGTTATAGAAATCACAATCTTCTGGAAGAATAAATTTTTGTTTCGAGCAATTTACAATTCGTATTTTCACTCATTTCGAAAATTTAATAAAAAATTGAGAAATTAAATTTTCATGCAAAATTATATTTAAAAATTAAAAACAATATATTTAACGTGTAATGATAAATAATTAATTTTTTCATATAATTTTATCAAATTGGTAATATATCAAAATGAGACCGTTGTAATCGATAAATTTTATTATCATTTTTTTCTTTTAGAAATTTCGGCTGTAATTGTCATTTCATCACTTCAAAGTAACTCTAACGAGCAGAGTTAAACGTTAAATTATCGAAATTTATTAAAAATTTCTTGGAATTCCTTCAATATTTGTTTTATTTTGGTAAAAATATTATTAAAGCAAATGAAATGTAATTTAAATTCAATTAACAAATAGAAGCTTAATTTTGCGATTTTTCACTTAAATTTTCTTTTTTGCTAATTTCCAGCTTTTCACATTGTGGAAACATCCAAAATAAATATTTATATGATTTAAAAAGAAAAGCGAAAAATGTTTTTTTTTTTTTTTAATTTTCTCAAAAATTTGAATCGTAATTTTTCATGAATTAGCAGGACAAGAAGCAGTTAGCTAATAATTTCCCTAATCGGCTGACATTCATGCTTTTCCCTCTATTCTATATCTCTCTTCTTTCTATCTCTTTCTCTTCCTCATTTTTTCTCTGCCATTTTTTTCTCTCTCTCTCTTTCTCTGTATCTCGGATTCATTGACGGAATGTTGTGAATAACTTTCAGCCATTTTGAATATCGATTTTGGTAGAATTTTTTCTTCACGAAGGTTTGTTTTTTTGAGAAGATCGAATTGTCCTTTGTTGAATTTCCCGTTAACATCATCAATCGCTTCATTAAATTTTTAATTTCGTTACTTTTTCTCAAAAAAAAATTGAAAAGTTTTAATAAAATAATCATTGCTTTGTTGTTAATATCTCTTGGAAAAAAATTAAAAAGCCGAAAAAAAGAAAAAGAAAAATTTTTTTTACTTGAAAATAAAACTGAATTTTGAAATTTATATTATGAAACAAATGATTGAGAAATTTTTTAAATTTATTGATGAAATTCATCAAAATTATTTATTGAAATTTTGTTTTAAAAAAAAGACAATGAAAGAAATGATTTCCAAATTGGTTTCCAATGTTTTGGTTTTTTCTTTCTTTTTTTGTTTTGATGAGATATCAGAATTGAAAATCAAATTTTTTATCATTGATCAATAAAATTTCGAATATAAAGATGCAAATTTTTTCCATTTTTCACTCGCCTCACCCATTGATTTGGCCAAGGAACATGCAGTCAAGAGCCAAGTGGATGTGACTGGGACTTGTCAGATACTTTTCATCTCATCTCATCCCTTCTCTCTTACACAAATTTCAGTCATTCGATTTCATGTGATTGTCTTCAAAGGCTTTTACTAGGAAATTATTGGGTTGAAGAAATTCCGGTTTTATTATTCGTTTCTTTTCCGTTTTTTTTTTTATATTTGACTTTTTCAATTTTGCAGATATTTTCGAATATATCGATCGTCGGTCGATCAAAATCGATCATTGATCGCGAAATTCATCTCAATTATGCTAGCATTTAGTGAATTTCTACGTAAAGCACATGGAGCAATAAATAGCTTCCTAGGTTTCTTTTCAATTTTTTTGCTTATTCAATATAAATTTTTCAAATTGGTTTAGAAAATCTTTAGAAAAAAGGAAAAACACATAGAATTGAATTTTAAGACAATTCTAAGGTTAATCAAAAAATTTTTTAGCAAAGAACTGAGAAAAATGTGAAGTTATTTACAAATATTTCAATACAAATGCTGTTAATATTACCTGAAAACGTATCAATATCGAGATTACGCAATATCTTAATATCGTAATTAATACTGTAATAAATATCTTAACATATTTTCAATGTTCAAATATACGTAATTTTTTTTTTTTTGTCAAATGGAAGAATTTAATTAATGTTCATTAGTAAAATATCAATCGGAAAATTTAAATTTGGTGTACAAAGGTTCAAAAAATTTTAGCTAAATATAGTTTTTGTTAAAATATCCAATTTTTCAGAACTTTAATCAAGTTGATAAATTTTAAAAATGGAAACATTTTTAATCATCTTTTTTTTTTCTTGTTTAGGTCCAAATAATACATTTATTGGTCAAGACGGTGATATTGTTTATTCAAAAAACAATGTTTGTATTCATGATGTTTGCAAAAGTAATCAGCAGGTATCAGTGCTGAAATTTGTTTACCTTAATGCAATTGTTGTGGTACTTTTTAACTGTCGTATTACTCTTATTGTTGCATTAATTTCTAGGATGGCGATGATTCCATTCAGCATATCCCGGGATATCTAACATTACAGTGTCAGAGTGATGAAACATTGGGTATTACACTTATCCTACAATGGTTACCAAATGCAAAGCTGGAAAAAAATCCAAGAACGTAATAGTAATTTTTTTACAATTGATAAGTACACTTGTTATGCAATTTAATTTTCATAATTCTCTGCTTTAAAAAAAAAAAAAATTATGTTCAAATTTTGATTGGGTATTACGTTTTAATTGCAGTATAAGAAGTGTTTCACGGGATAAACAAACTGTTGATTGTTTCACTTATCAGCAAACGAAATTTCGACAATTCAGTGACCAAGTTTGTTTAGAAAGTTTTTTTCTTTTGCAATTCCTAATTTAAATTTCAATTAATAACATGAAAGGTTGCGAATTTTATAGAAGTAATTTGCCTTATGCAATTTAATTTTCATCATTCTCTGCTTTTCATCATTCTTTCAAAATTTCATTCTTTTCATCATTCATTCAAATGATTGAGTATTTCAATTAATTGTTTTAATTTTATTTTCGTAAAATAATTTTTTATATCAAAAAAAATTTTCAAATTTTAAACGAACAGTTAAGTTATGGTATGCATTTGCAGGGTAGTAGTGATAGTGATAGTGATAGTGATGGTGATAATGATACCGATGATAATGATGATGATAAGACACAGACTGATCATACAAATGGAGATTGTGTACATTTTCATACCTTTTTTGCAGTCTTTTATATTTTCATATTTTTCCAATTTCAGTCTTCTCTTTCACTTGAACAAAAAAATGCGTGCTTGAGAAAAGAGAAATTATTTTCAAGAATTGAATTGTTAAAATTTTAATTATCATTATTTGTGTTACTGCACAAAATTCGATTTTAATCGTTTTTTTTATGATGAAAGAAATGGACTGATATAGAATGACTTTTAGGAAAATTTTTTCAAGAAACGTTAAATTGATTTCGTCCTTAAATTTCAGAGTGATTTGTTTTTGATGTTGCAGAGTCCGACCAGTGAAAATGATATTAATGTTGAGATGAATGGTGATATGATTACAGTAACCTCGTTCAGCCGAAGACCAGATTTATTCCTAACAGCGGTATTTTTTATAATTAAAAAACTTAGACCATTTTTTCATCGAAATGTCCCTGAATTTCAAAAGAGTATATAAAATCTAATTAAGCTGTTTAATGTAACATCTAATCAAGCTTTTGTAACATTATTCATTGTTTTAACTATTTAGGACTAATTAATCCATTTAAGCTAGTTAGTCCATCATCTACATTAATCTGAGTTTGATCTGTGATAACTTTTATAACTATTGTTCAGGACTTCAGGATGAAGTTATCTTTTATTAAATTTTTAAGCATAGAAAAGTGATTTAAAGTTTTTGATAAACTTTGTTTGTTGTATTTGTAATACTTTCAGCGGAAGACGGTTGAAACTGATGATCCGTATTCCGGATCTGATTTTCTTTTTCTGAATTTAATCTCATTTCGCAATCGCTTCTTCTTTTAATTTTTACCTTTGCAATAAATTTATTTAGTGATTTCACTGACATTTCAAAAAAGCTTGATAATTAAAAAAAATTGGTTCAACAACTGACTCAAAATGGAAAAATGTTCGATGAATATAAAATGTCAAAACTTTATTATTTCAATGAACATAATTCTGAACAATTCATCATTTTGATGGAAAGCTCGATAAATTTTCTAAATATTCAATGAACATAGAATGTCAAAGAACTTTATTATTTCCTTCCAAAAAGAAAAAATATTTCAAATAAAAAGGAATAAAAATTAATTTAACGAGAAAAAAGTATGACGTAAAACTCAAAAAAAAATCAGTTTGTTGACTGAAAAATTTTCATTTACTTCGAAACAATTCTTCATTTTAATAAAATTATTACAAAGACTTTTTTTTAATTTTAATTTAAAAATGAAGGAGAATTTGGGAACATTGAACGTACCAACAATTAATGTGATACCAAATACACCAGTATATTCTTCAATTGATGAAAAAGTAAGGAGCATTATTAAATTAAAAATTTCTTTCCTCATTTTTTTTTAAATTACAGGTAACTTATCTAATGAATCATCCCTTTGTTAGTTATTGAGTATTCTAATTTAAATTTTAACATATTTTTTCATTCATGAAGGATATTTACGTTTCATTTGGATCAAAATTTCAAATCTAAATCTTAAAATTTTATTTTCTATTAGGATACAGATAGTGATAGTTCAATGACAACATCTGGTGCTGACGAGTTTTCTGATAAGGTATAGCTTGAATTATTGCTTGTTTCTTTTGAAATTTTAATTAATTTTTTTAAATTTGATTGTAATAATTAGATTTGCCTTTTCATCAATGTATTTTTGCATTATTTCGAAAATTTTTCCTGTTAAGAATTTTTCTTCTGAAATAATTTTGCAAATTTTCAATTTATTTTGGTTTTGAAATATGAAAAATTTTTTGATGCATTTTTTTTATTGTATGATTATTATGAATAAATATGATAACTTTAGGAATTTTTCTTTTCGTGAAATTGAAGTTTCTTCAATAAAAATTTTAGGATGAGGAATTGTTACTAAAAAGTTCATCGTCTGATGATAAAGAATCTGAAAAAATCGATGACAATGAAAAGGAAAATATTTCAAAAAGTTGTAATTAAGTTGATTTATTTTCGTAGGTGTTTGGAAATTTTTTTATAATTTTTGTTTAGGGAAATTTCCAAAAGTTTCATCACCAGTGCTCTAATTTTTTTTTTTTTTAGTTTTGCAGTCAAATATAGTGCAAGAATATCGTGATAAATGTAAACATTTATGTAAAGTAACACCGGAACAATTTGCGATGACACATAATTTAATGCTGGAAAATGCTTATAATTACAAGGATGGTAAGAGTGCGGTATCAGCTAGTGATAAAGCTGTAATTTATAATCATCAGACGCTCATTGCTCCTCTCATCATTAATTTAGGTAAAATGTTAACTATATACTTTCAAAAATTATTTGATTTTTTTTCAATTCAAGTTATTGGAAAAATTTTGAAATTATCAAATTTAAAGTAGTTATCAAAAGTTGCTTGAAATTAAATGGTTAAATTAAATACCAAAAGTATGTTACAGTAATGATGTGAAGTAGTTATAGGACAATGTTCAAATTAAAATTAAAATTAAAGTTCAAAATTAAATTAAATATTAAAAAAATATTTTTTTGAAAATGTTTGGTGTAATTTAGGAAACTAAATGATACTTTTAAAAAAAATTAATTTAAATTTTTAGGTAAAATGCGGTCAATGCGTTTGTTTTTTACCGCGGATGATTTAACTTCCGGGCAATTTGTCATTGCAACATTGGACTCACATTATAAGATTTTACATTTCCATCATGGTGGCCTGGATAAATTAGCGCAATTACTTGGACAGTGGAATGTTGTTAAAACAAAAGCAATTAAAGATGTAGCACTGAACTGATTTAAATAGGAAAAGAAGAAAGAAAATGAATGTTTTTTTAGGAGTAAAGTAAAAAACATTGTTTTTAAGGTAGCCAAAAATATTTAATTTTAATGAAATTACAAAATAATTAAATTTCAATGAAAACTGAATTAATTTAAGAAAATTACAATAATGTTAGGAGGTAAATTATCATTGTCTCAGGCTTAGAAATTATCACATTAAGCTCGAAAACAACTTAGTTATCCTTATTCATAAATGTTCTTGTTTAGGGTTCACCATCGCCGATTCCGGATCGTCAGTTTCTGATATGTCAACCGAAAGTAAGCAAAATGGAACTTGATCCGGAGGAAGGCTTATATGAACGAGTCAGCTGGACTTTTTGGAAATCGTACAAAAATCGCGATGGTAGTATTGATGATAGTTTTACCGTCAGGAAGGTTGTGATGAAATTTTTTGTTTGTTAAGCGATCGCGCATAACTTTAAAAAAATTGAAGGTTTTTTTTAAACGACAATGATTTTTGTTTTCAGGCTATTTATTTTACCGCTATCGATCCAACACTTCGACGAGAAGTTTGGCCATTTTTGCTACGTGTTTATCCATGGGCCTCAACATTTGAACAACGTGAAATTATACGAAATGATCATTTCATTGAATATCAAAAGATCAGAAAACAAAAGTAAAAACTTTCGATTTTTACAAAATTTTTCAAGAAACTTTTTTTTTTAATTGTAAAATTAAACAAAGGAAAGGTTTTTGAATCCATTCCTGTTCGAGAGTAACTTGGATGCAAAATATCAAGGATTGCTTGAACGAAACGCGATTTGTAAGAAGCTAAAATAATAGATTTCGTAAAATATTTCAATTTCATCACATTTTTAAAAATTTTTAAAAACTTTTAATTAATGTTTTGCTAAATGTTGTTTTTAAGTCTCAGCCATTTGAAAAAATTTTCTTCATTTTTAGAATAAAAAATTCACTTCAAATATCATGGGCAAATGTTGAAAATGGTATAATTAAGGATGTTCTTCGTACGGATCGTTGTAAACCGTATTTTGCTGGTGATAATAATCCAAATATTGATACAATGAAGTAGTCAATAATTTTAATTAAAAATTTTTAATTTGCAAAAACACTTTTTTAAGAGCTATTTTGGCTTGTTAAATTATTTCTTTTCAGGAATAACTTTTTACTTTTGGAAAAATGCCTTTTTCTGAAATACTTTATTTTTTTCAGGCGGAACATTTTGTATAAAAATTTTATTCCAGGAGTATTTTGTTGAATTATGCATCAGCATATCCGGAAATCAGCTACATCCAGGGCATGTCGGACTTGTTAGCACCATTGTTGAGTATAATTCGTGATGAAATGTTAACATATTGGTGTTTTGTTGGGCTTATGCAACAGAAGACATTATTTGTCTCCACCATAATTGATGGACAAAATGCCATGGAAATTAATTTAGTAACTGTCTAAAATTATTTTTCCAATTCAAAATTCAATATTGGAGGCATTTTTAACACTTGAAATGAATTTGGAAATTTTAAATTTTCGAAAAAGTTCTATTTCTTTTTTCAATTTCAATAAAATTGTTTCATCTTATTTCTCAGTTTTTTTTTTTTGTTTCTTTCAGCTAATAGTGTTAGTGAGTATATTAATCATTTGTATGGGTATTTTAATTAATTAATAATTAATTTTTCGAAAATTCCAACTATCGAAAGAAAATTTTTATATATTTTTCAAATCAGTAAACATTCTTTCTGGATTTGCAACATTCCAGTGATATTGTTATGTTTTAAGCAACAACAAAAAGAAAATCGCTAATCAGTTTTTTTTTTTAGTTAAAAGAAACAAAAGAAAATTAAAAAATTTTTTTGCAGAAATATTTGCGTGAGTTATTGAAATTATTTGTTCCGGATTTTTTCATGCATATTGCTAGCTTGGGTCCAGAAGCTGTCGAATTAATGTTTGTACATCGATGGATCTTATTGTGTTATAAGGTTTATTTTTTTAATATTTTCATTAATGTTAATTTTTGATTTTTGCGATGAAAAAATAGTGATAGCTTGCTAAAAATTGAAATTTAAAAATTTAATAAAATTTTTTTGAAATTATTTTAGCGTGAATTCTCTGAAATTGACGTATTAAATATATGGGAAGCATGTTGGTGTCACTACCGTACATCATATTTTCATTTATTCATTGCTGTCGCTATAATATCCGTTTATGGGAAAGATGTCACCGAGCAGTGTCTTTCAAATGATGAAATTTTGCTGTATTTTAGTTCACTTGCAATGCATTTAGATGGTACAATTATTTTGAAAAAGGTTAATTGTTTTTACTTGATAATGGTTCATTAATTTTTTTTTTTGAAAAGATTAAGGTTAAGGCTGTTTAATCAAAAGTTTAATTGATTTTGAGTTTTGAATTAAGTGAAAGGTTAATTATGTTTTGTTTAGCGAAAAAGACTTTAATTTTGGTTTCTAAACAATGCCAATCAATTTTTGTCTTTTAATTAAATTTCTGCCTTTACAGAAAGGTTAATTAGTTTGTTCTAAGAAAAACGTTAATTAATTTTGCCTTTCATCAAACGCATAAAAAATGTTTCATTAATTTTATCCTTTAGAAAAGATATCCTCATTAACGCATTGCAAATAACATTTGCTGAAAAAGTAATTTTATCAAATGCAATAATTATTATCATTTTTTCAATGGATGAAAAATTAAATTTTAGTTTCAAAGCCTTCAAATTGAAAATGTAAACAAATCTTTGAAATTGGAAGAAAAAATATCACGCAAGAATAGCAAAAAATTTTTTTTATTAAAAAATTTAAATTGATATTTTTTATACATTTTTTTTTATTTTTAAATTTCAGGCTCGAGGATTGCTGTATCAATTTCATCGTTTCGATAAATTACCGTGTACATTAGCGAATCTTTGTGAAATGGATGCTGAGCAGTGGGAAACAAATATACAACAGAGAGTTTACGAATGTATTAAAATTCATGGTGAAAATGAAAAATGTCCATTTTCAGAAATGTAGTTGAAATGGATAATTTGTATTTTAAGTATTTAAGTATTTATGTTTCCCATTTTGTCGTTTCGCGTCATTAATTCGCTAGTTATGAATTGTAATGATTTATGCAAATTTTCTTTTTCTTTTTTTGTATTGTTACAAGGTTTTTAATTCATTTTATTCCTTTTTTCTAGTTGCATTCAATTTTGAACTTTTTTTTCAATTTAAATTGGTGGTTGTTATTTTTGTAATATCATGTAAAGTGATTTATATAATTAGAAATATCAAATAAAAAAAATGAATTTCAAATTCAATTTAATCTTTATATTGGCTATACAATTACATTTCTAATTAACGATTAATTAAAGATCTGTAATGGAATATGATAAATAATTAGAAACAATATTCATTCAAATTGCTACGAAAAAATTTTATTTTCATTTAAATTAGTTATTCATGATTGTAAGCGAATAATTGATTTTATCAATAGAAGTTTGTATTTAGTTTTTTTCCTTCTTTGGTATAAAAACAATTTGAATCGTCCGTCTTCCTTTTTTCTTTCTCGTTTCTCCTCTCATTTCCATCGCTTTAATTTTAATTTTCGTTTAAGGATCCTTGAAGAATTTTTTCCAATTTTTTGTCTTTTCTTTATTGCCAAAACCTCAAATAAGTAAAGCCCCACATATGACTGCAAACTTCTTGTGTTTTTTTTTTTTTTTTTAATTTAAGTTTTCATTTCAAAAATGAAAAAAAACGACAATTTTAAGCAATAACCAAATGAGAGGGATAAAAAAAAAAAAAAGTAAAAAATTTCAAAAACAGATTTGCTTGAAATATTTTTGAACAAAATGATTTTGTTTTTAAATTTCATTTCTTCCTCGCAATCATACAGTATTGGCAAAATAAGCAAAATGTTATCAAAAAAAAAAAAAAAGAGGAAGTAATTTCAAGATGACACACTTTAGCATAATGCAATATCCGTTTCCATTTTTTTTTTTTTTTTTAAGTGGATATTGCTTAATAATAGGTTTTACTGCATTCAGTGATAAAATGATTTGGGCATTGCGGCATTCTTTTCCCTCAAAATTTGTTTCGATGAATTTGGAGAATAATGAATGTTGCAATATTAATGATGCGGAAGTTTACCAACACAAATTTGTATCAATCATTCCAACAATAATTTATGGATTTGTTATTTGTTTCCTTTTGTTTTGACAATTTCGCGATAAATCTCCCGTAGTATTAATTGTTAAATTTAATACAATTGTTTTCACAAAATTTGGAGACGAAAAACATTTACGTTCAAATGAAAAAAAAAAAAATTCTGTTAAAAATGAATGTTAAAGTGAATATTTTCAAATTATCTTTTGCATTAATGAAATATTTTTAAATTTCTTCATTCATAAGAAACGCCTCACGGGAAAAGTTTTTTAGAAATTGTAAACGAAACCTAATCTCTTATATTCTCTGTTTTTTTTCTTTTAAAAACCTGAAATTGGAAACTGCTGCTAATGATTCGATAAAATATTGGAGGCGAGATAGATTACTGAAACAAAATATTGCAAAAATAAAATAAATTCTTTAAACTTGAAAACTGATGGAACAAACAGCATTTTTGCCACTTAGTCTCATCATTTAAAAAGAACGAACTTCATTTCACTTGTCTCGTGCTTTTTTTTTGTTTGTTTGAATTTCAGTATTTTAACATTTGAAAGCATCAAAATATATCACCTCAAATGAAAATTTTGTTAAATTTTTCAATTTCTGATTAATTAATTTGTGAAACTTTCAAATTAAGAAAAAACCATTTCATTAATCATAAATGATATTTAGTTGCTAGATTTGAACAAGCGTCTTATCACGAATTTATGCTATTTTTGATTTTGAAGAAATATTTTCAAGAGATTTAACATAAATAAAGATTTATGAAGTTAAAATGAAATTTGAAAAAAGAAAGAAAACAAGGTATTTTTTACTTCAGAAATATTAAAAATTTTTGAAAATATCTCAGTTATCGCCAATTGTTGTCTTTTTTCAATACATAAATGTTGCAAATCCCGGTTTACAATAATTCTGAAATTCCGATTTTTCATAAATAATAGGTGCAAGCAATTATTCAAAGTATCACAGTTGGCATTCCATCTGTTCTTGAATTTTTTTAAAAATTTTTTGTTTCAGTTAAATTAATTATTAGCTATGGCATCTTTTTTTTTTTTTTTGGTACATAAATCTGAAAAGAATTTTGGAGATGAAATGCTGAAAAAAAGAAATTATCACGAGAAAAATAAATTTTCACAGTAATATTGTAAATATTAAAACTAAACGTGTTGATAGAGAATGCTAATAACTGGAAAGCAATGTTCAGAAAAGCGAAATTGCGGAAAGATGAGATTTATGATTGCTGCTCATTAATTGCAGCATTTTCACTGATTATCATTGTTTTAAATAATAGCACAAGGAGATGGTAACAACAATCATAAATAGAAAATAATAATAAAGGTAGCAATGACAGCAAATGAAAAATGATAATGATTACATAATTAAAAATGTTGATTTTCAATAGCAATATTTACAATTATAATACTGATAATAATAATAATAATAACTATTATTATTAAAAATGATAATTATTACAGCCATGGCAGCAATAATAATGAAAGTATTGATAGTGCTTAATTTAAAACTAATAAAATTGAACATTTACGGGACGCAGCCAACAAACATATACACGAAGGAATCGCCTTTCCACCTCATTTCTCTCCCTTTCACAATATTTCAATAATTTTCAGCATTCTTTTCTCATCTTTCCCCATTCAGCTTTTTGTTGCGCTTGATCAATCACTTTATTTTATGTCACCTACAATGCAGCTTTAATAAGCTTTCCAAACATTTAAACATTTAATGATATCTGTGTGCTTGCATATGTGCGTGTGTGTGGTGTGTACGTAGTGTGTGCGTGTATACTTGTATGTTGTGTGTGTGTGTGTATGTGTGT
>JABVXS010001469.1:0-14548 GCA_013365335.1 Madathamugadia hiepei | reverse complement strand
CGGCAGTTGCAACGATCACCGAGAAACAGTGCCTGGTCAGAGCAAATACCAATTCGGCAAGAACATGAATCACGAGAAGTAAGTCGCCAGTAGCCGTCAAACTACCACGACTAACATTGAGAATGGTGATCCCAGACAATGGACAAAATTTTTGAACGAATTTAATGCCGCCGTTCATCAGTAGAATTTAGCAGAAATGCAAAAGCTCGCAACAATAATTTTTTTTTTGTTGAGAAATTTGGCTTTATCTGCTACGAATTATTGAATACTTGCTGAGTGATATCTGGATATCAGATGTCAATACTACCCATATTCCAGTAGACGGTGATGCCTTTTTGCAGCGTAACGAACGTGAGCAATATATGCAGATATTACTTTGTAACTTGCGTAAGCGAAAATTGATACGAATGATTTTTTATCGAAATGATTAGATTGCATTCCATACTTTAACACAAATTGTCCAATGCCATCATTCAACTGATTTCCATAAAAAACACACACACACACAAAAAATTCCTGTGACACTTATCTTTCATTGCTGATAATTGTCAGTTGAAATAGAAGAAACAAGTGACACTCTTGGTTAATTTTTAGCTAATGTTTGCAACATCAATTTTAATTAATTTTAAATTTGTTTTTTAGGTTTAATTACTTTTAAAGATAAATTTTGTTGATTCCATTTTTTTTTTATTATTGTATTATTAAAACGAACAAAAAGTTTTAAAAATATAAAATTGATGGAAATGATTTTCTTTATGAAAAAGACAAAGAAAAAAAAACTTCGCATGGTTTGAACTAACTGAAGCGAATAATATAATTAAGACCAAAAAATTAAATCTTGATCGAAACATGAATTAGTATTATTGGAAGTCGAATTTTCTCTTTTAACAAAAAAAAAAAAATGAGTAGTGAAAAAAAAGACCAAAGATTGTAATTGATCCGATATTGAGACTAAAAATAAACTTCACCAAAGGACAGTGTTAACAATTTGCTTATACAGAGAGGAACTGTTAAATGAATCAATCGATCGTCATCGATTAGACAAATATGTTTTGTGAAAATTTTCAAAGAGTAGCTACATTTCTTATCGGATGGAATAATTATTTGAATTTGAAAATTTGATGAATAACTTTTTAGTAATTATTTATTAATAATTAAGTACTTTTGAAAATACAGCAAATAGGGATGTTTTAGCTTGTATGAAGTTTAAAAAGCCAATAGATTCATTTCACACTTCAAACGAAAATTTTTCTCCTAATTTTTACAATTCAAATTTTCAATGCAACAAATATAAGTTTGACAAAAAAAACACACACAAACAAACAAAGAGGAATTATTGATTGGTGAAACGGATTTAATTGAATATAACTTCAGTTATAGGTGAAATTGTATAGCAAAGGCTTTGTTTAGATAAAATTAAAAAATTTGCTTGAAATTTTTGTTTTTGACGCTTTTGCATTAAAAATTTTGAAATGAACAACAGGATTTTCTCACTTGTCAATTGAGAGAATCAAAAAGCACGAACAATAATATTAACTGTTAAATTATACTTTTCTCAATTTAGTAAAAAAAAAAAAAAATTCACTGTTATTCTTGGTAAATGACAAATTAAAAAATTTTTTTTTTTGATCAATAAATGCACATATTAAAGCTAAGGTAAAAGTTTTAAATAATGTTGAAGGGAACAGAGTAAATTTTTTTTTAGCATTGCACGTAATTATGATAAATGATTAGGTTGGTATGTTTAGGGAGAATTTAAAAGTTCCACATTTAAATTTGAAAACTAGTTGCTCGGAAATCTTATAACATTGCAAAAATGCAATTCTAAATCAAAAGCATGAACATTTTTTTTTTCACCAAACAAACAAATTGAGCTTTTAATTTTTGTTGTTTGAAATCATGCTTAATAAAGATGAAAAAATGAATGCTCGATGAGGAAGAATTTCAATGAATGATTTACCAAATTTTAACTATATTAAATTTGTTATAGATTAAAATTTGAATAATGAAAAATGAAATATTAAATATTGGTGAAGGTACATTTGCAAATTGAATGGTGTGAAAATGAACTGGAAATTTCGTGCACTGTTTCTATGTTATTGCCTACAATGCCATTACATACGTTCAATCACTTTTGAAATAAATTGCTTTCATTTTTTTTTTTTGTTAAATCAGGAATATTTTAATCTAAAATAAATATAGAAAGCATTAAACAAAGAGAATGAAAAGCATTTCGCAAAGAATTTTGCACTTTTTCTCAATTTGGTGACAGTCATCCATTTTTGTTTTCAATTATTTCATAACTTTCACTTGATGTTGTAAATTTTTGCATTTCTTAAATTATCATTGATTGGATTATTTCATAACTCTGATCATTTCTCCTCTGCCTAATTGAAATGGTCAATATTAATTTAATTTACCAAGCATTCTTTGATAATTTATTGTTTCTTATTTAATTGTTGGAAACAATGCAAGCACACTCGTGCCTGTTTTATTCAAATTAAATTAGCAAAAAAAAAGCAATAAAGATGGATCATTCAATCGTTTAAAGGAGTGAACTGATCGGTATCGATCGTCATTTAATGCAACAATGTGGCCTAATGCCGGTGCGTCATCTTCTTCAGTTAGTTCATTTAACAAGCTGTAATTTCATACTGTACTTTTTTTTTAAAATTAAGGTAATTACGGTAATGACTCGGCATAGTTTGTTACATATTTGTTAGTTTTGAAAAAATAAAAAAATTAGTCTGATCAACTTGACAACAACAATTACTTTTAAGAAAATGTTTGAAATATTAAAATCAAATTTTTTTCTTTTCTTCGGTTCGGCTTCTTTTGTTATGCAATTGATTTCATTCGTTAAGGTTGTAAAATTTTCCACCATTTCCTATGCATAATTTATCATTTGTCGAACTGGTACTAAGGGAAGTTTAACGAGAGATAATGCAGTCCTTACAATTATGTTCATCAAATTATTCCATTAGCGTACTTCTGAGCCAAGAATTTCCGTTCTTAATGCTAGTTCAAGGTACGAATGAACAAATTTAATGCTTTTTTTAAAGCCGAACTAGCTATCTAGAGTATGTTCTATTGAATTTCATCATATTTCGTTTTTTTTTTTTTATTTTAAACAATAAGCAATTGAATTGCTCACTGTTTCATTTGTAGTTAATTGAACATATACGTCTTTTTGCAGATATTAACTTACAAAAAATGCTTTGGACGAAATGAAGCAAAAAATAAAACTGCGACAATATTTCAGAAGCAATCGAAATACGACAAAAATTGTTAGATAACATTTTTAACCAATATTTTATTGTGTAACAAATTAATTTCATGCAATCAAAAAAAAAAAAATCATTTCGTATTAATAATGGAATTATATACTTTAGCAGAAATGCTAGACCAATTCAGTTGGTACCATGGTCGATTGGGAAAGAAGGAAGCATGTGAATTACTCGAACAAAATGGACAATTCCTTTTGCGTAAAGCACGCTCAAAAGTGGATCTCGTCGGTGCTTTATGTTCATTCCCCAACTTTCTATTAATGAATTGTTGTGAGCATAAAGAAAGGAGCGACTATGCTATTCTTTACATTTCCATCACAGGTGTTACCCATCATTTGGATAAAAAGGAAACCTGATAAGCAAAATTAATCAGCATATAATAATCCATAGCTATTAGTAGGAAAAGCAACTCCCTGGATCCATTCACATCATATTTCCTGTTTCAATTTTTGATGAAGGAAAAACAATTGCATTTGTTAATTATAGCAAGTAAAGACGGTGCTATCAGTAAAGTGGAACAATAGGCATTATCACTTTGAAATTAAAAAAATTGGTGCATATTTCATCATTGAAGAATTACAATTCGCTAATATTACCCAACTTATTTCCTTTCATTTCGCTAGCAAAGTTAGTTTAAATCATTTCAATGCTTAAAATGTCGAATATAAGCGACATATCAACTATTATCCATCTTCTTATGCAACATAACTTTGTCAAATATACTATTACCTAATATTTAACCATCAACGAGTTTCAGCATCCTTTGACAAGACAATCGAATGCTATACTGTTGCAACCGCTGCATCGTTATGTTGAAATCTATTCACCATACATTTTGAATGGAACGCTCAATTTGGCATTTGTCTGTACCGTTGTGATATTACTTTATATGTTTACAATCAAGTAACAATGCGGTGAGCTCCAAATAATGTTTTGTTTGCATTTCTTCAATATTAATTTTCAATTCTGCTAGGTCTCAGTTGCCTTAGTTCAATTAGAATAAAATCCCATCCAAGTAAAATGATATTTCTGGCTTTTTTTTTTTTGATTATTCAAGTTCTTCATGTGTAATTATTACGATAAAGTGTTCGTTAGCTATTTGTCACGCTACTAATGAATGTCGTGTTCTAATTGTGGCTAACCATCTTTGTAATTTAAGAAAAAGGAATTCGATCGGTCGGTCAACTATCTGTTTGCGCACTTTGATTCATTGACCATACCAATGATGGAATTCATCTTCTTTAAAACTGTTTGGCAACATTTCTTAAAGAAACCTTTCAATAGATGAATCTAAATCTCGCGTTAATTCAGATTAAAATTTCATTTCTGAAATTTTCCCTTGATAAATTTGAAAATATTCTGTTGCACATATTCGTTACATTTCATCACAAAGGACAAAAGGAAAAGAAAGAATGATTTTAAACTAATGAATATGGCAGAACGTAATGTGCCATATATAGAGGAATTTTTCAGTTATTTAAATTTCCGTTTTTTTCTTCACTAGCCTAGTTACTTCTCCATTGATCCTTCCTTTTCACTTTTTAATAAAAAATGCGGACAAATTTGCAATGCTGAAACACGAACGACAAATAAGCATCTATGCCACCTTCTTTCTTTCTTCCTTAGCGTTTGTTCCGCTTGGTTGCAGAGTCCGCTTCTGTGAAGCATTGTCTTCATATGCCCAGCTCCATAGATGCAAGTTGTTGTGTTTCATTTCCCTTTTTATTGTGTTTTTTTTTGGACTTTAGGGCGATTACTTTATCTTCTTACCACAGTAAAGAGATTGTTAATACCATAGACATATAAAGCATTCATTACACCATGAGTATTCCTTTGTTCTCAAGTGATGAGCCATTGATCCACTCATTACTGCGTGCACGTACTATCAATCTTGAATTCCTTTGTCTGTAACCGTACATGTATGCAATGCTTTGTCGCCTTTATAGCTCATGACGATCTGTTAGCGGTGGGTTCATAGCCCTTCTCAATTTACATATAATCAGTTAATTTAGCGATCTATTCAACAATATATATCCTGATGATTTAATTTTTACTGCATTTAGATTTGAGCACTCGGGATTTCTAGAATGCTCAATGGTTATGTAATAAAAATTTTTTAAATTTTAAGCACATGAAATAAGTTCGAAACAAAAATATCAGCTAATCTGCCGAGATAAAATTCACCTGATATTGATAGCAAATATATATTTAAAAAAAAAAAAAAAAATGATTGCAAACAAATGCCGAATTGTGTTGACAGGTTTATTATCAAAACTAACAAATCGATGTTGACACGAATTTACCAGTTTTAATATGAATCACATTTATTTTTGCAAAATTTCCTCTTTTCCTGTTGAATTCTTTTTTTTTTGTTTAGGCGATGGTTGAATCTCTCGTGAAGTTTTTTCTTTTGAAACTGTGATACCACCTCACTAGAAGTTTACACAATAAACTTTTATTTACATAGCAACAGAGGTAACTTTACGAAATTGCCGTAAACTGAATGTACTAATATATGAGTTCAATAATAGGTTGATTAAAGGAGCGTGAAGGAACTTCAAATATTTTTCAAGATTTTTCAGAGTATTATATATATATATATATAAAATAATTGTTTGCGTCTGCCCGTACTTCAATGAAGTTTCGGTTACCTTTACATTTTCAATTTTAATCGAAATAAAAGATTTTTTCTCAAAAAAAAAAGCTAAGGGAACAATTATGGACAATTTGATTGTATATGAGTTGAATCTATCTATTTAACAAGGAAATATTCGATAAATTTAACTTTTTTCTTTGATTCTTAAATTGGACTAATTCGTAAAGCTATGAGTAAACAGTTTAAAAATATTCATCAAATGATTTCTTCTTTGCAACCTTTCGAATTGTTCGAAAGATAACAAAATGCATTTTCGCTCATCCTTCATCGATGCAGGTCTTTTTTCTCGAAAAAAATTTGCAAAACTTTAAATGGAAATAATTTTTACTTTTTGTTCTATTTTATGCAATTATTAATTAAAAAAAGTTTGGAAAATTTTTTCAGTTACTTCAAGTTTTTCTGTTTTTCAGTTACTTTAAGTTTTTCTGTTTTTCAGTTATCTTAAGTTTCCCCTGTTTTAAAAGTTGAAATAATAAAAATGTTACGCAGTATTTCATCGTAAGAACTTTCTTCAGCCATTCGCAAGAATCACGTTTGAATGTAAACGTCACCCACGCTTACCATTCATTTAAGTATAGCAAATAAATGGACAGACACTATTTTTCAATGAATTTCTTTTTCTTTTTGTTGGACATCCGTGATTTTCATTTAATACTACACAAAGCACCTGAAATTTTAATTCGAATCAATCATGGCGGAGAACTTGAAAATATCTGCAACATGTAAATTTTCATTCAAATTAAATGAAATTACAATAAAATTGAAAAGTTAAAGAAGGCATAACACCTGATACATTCTGCGATCAATTTTTTCACTACAAAATATCTATTGCAAATATGGGAAAGTCTGGAAAAGTTTATAATATGATATTTGCGGATAAATTTGTTGTAAAATTTGAAGCAAAATTTTCGCCAGAATTGTGCATCAAATGATGTGTGGGAAGAATCGGAAATGATATTATAATTGAATAATTGAAGTAAACAAATACTGAAATACTTCGCATTTTAAGAAATGCACTTCATTTTGATGCAATGCTTTGTGTTATTGGACTTGAGGATTGCCCTTTGTTCCGATCGCTTGAAGATGTTTGACGTCAATAAGAACTATCAGTAAAAAATGCCAAAGTAGTTCTGGTAGCAAGCAATATTAACTGAAATGGAAAAAGTTTAGAAGTTCAGGTATTGGAAGATTTCACCTGAGCATAATTATTTCAGGTAAACATTCTTTCATAATGCTGAAATTTTAATAATCATTGATTTTCTAGTAAGTTACGAAAAATAATTTTTAAAATAAATTTTTAAATCATTCACTGAGATGAATTATCGATCAGCGAGATATTTATGCAGAAATATTGCAAATAATATCTTCACCAGGATAATCCAATAAAACTGCAAAAAATTTTTGACTATGTTGCTCTTTCATATGAGGCAATCATTGATAGTATTGTTCCAGGAGTGATCATCAGTGTAAATCGAAATTAAAATTTTTACAAAGTTGATGCATCTATCTGAATTAACGAAAGAGAAAGCAGTTTGTTCAGCTTTTTTACTTACCAATTCCGCTGGCATTTTTCCGCCTAAATTTAAGCGAAAAAGGCAGAGTGAGTCATAAAACAAAAAGTAATCAGCGGTTTTGAATTTAATCTAGCGAGCAGGTATTTTTACGAGCAAAACGGATAAATGCCTGCTTAATGCTGATTAATTTTGTTACTTCAATCCAGAAATTTGAATTGACTTCGAATATAGTTGTGTAATTTATCTGTCGGTTTCTTTTTTTTTTAGTAAAATAAAAGCTAAATGATCAACTGCAATCAAGAATAATTGAAGTGATTTTGCTCTCGAGATTGCAATTCCTTCGAGATTAAGCACAACTGCTAATCTGTCTCTAATTTTTGTTTTGTTTTGTTTAGCGTTTATCCTGCTTGGTTGCAGGACCCGCATCAGTGGGCATTGTCTTCATACGTCTGGCTCCTTAGATGCAAGTTGTTGTTGTGTTTCATTTCCCTTGTTATTTTGTTTTGTACTCAGGGCGATACTTCTTGCCCATTTCATCCAGGTGGCGTAGAATTCCTCTTCCATACCGCCATTGTCGGAGATTGTTAGGCCAAGGTTTTTGAAACTATTGCATCGCATTCCTCTTGCGACTATCGTTACCCGACCAACCCGTCGCAAAGGTTTGTCGTCGTCGGTGATAACACATCTTGGGATTGAACACTTGTATGTGTATCTCTCGACATGCGGATTATCCGCTGGACTATGGGTAATCTTCATCCGTTTCCAATGAAGAAAAAAATTATTCAACGTCATCAACAATGATTACCTGGCATAATTAGAATTCACTGACGAGTGAATTACCTTAAACACACATCTGGGTCAGATTATACTTTCAAGACATTTATAATTCATAGAATTCCAGCTCTACTCACTATGTGCATCATTCCCGCGGTTGATAATTCCGCGGAAATCATCTCCGTATTTTATCTTTTACCGAACAAATAAAGGTAAACATTAATTGGGTTTGTAATCGATCCAATCTGACATTCTCATAATCTTTCTTTTTCATTTAGAGTTGTGAAGGAAAAAGTGAATGTTTGGTAATTAACAAAATCATCGCAGACTATAATGTTGAAGTTTCATTAGGAAGGCTTTTTTGAAAAGCAATATTTATGTGATACTAACGAGTCAGCAACATCCGTTTTGTATAATATGCATTTGTGAAAGATGATAGCAAAGATTTCAAATTTTTTTATTTTTTTGCATAAAAATAATGCTTTCAACTAAATTCATCTTTATCCCTTATTCATTTATCACATTCATCAAATTTCAACAAAAACACTCTATCAGGACTTCTCGCTCGTAAGGGAAACAACGAAATTGAGATTGCTTACGATGTTTCAGTAGCACTGAATGATAGAATATGAAAAAATTGGTGACAAATTGCAATTTGACATCATTGAAGTGACGCAAGAATATCAGTACCACCGGCAAATGCAGTAGAATTGTTTGAAATTCGCTATTTTTGTCGATTTCATCATTCAAACGGATTAGTTTCTTTAGAAATAACTTTTCGAAATTAAAATTAAATCCTGCTAAAATGGATTTTGCTATGTTATATTACATGAGATAAATATCTTGCCGCTTCAATGAAATTCCCATTGCAGTTATAATACTACCATTCTTATCTGCTTTTTATGAGCCTTGATATATACTCCTGAAATAGTCGATAATAATTGACGAAATGCAATTTGGCATTTAAAAAGTCGTACACATACTACCGTAATACCATGAAACAGAGAACCGCATGAAGTTGTTGAACAAAATCAAGCAGTAACACAAAGTACACACGGGGAATATGGTAATGAGGCAAAACCAAACTGAGTCATCATTTTTTCGTTTTGCATAAGAGGGACAAAGACATGAGAAGCTTACAGTGCAAGGTGTAGAAGTACCTTAATTCGCAGGCTTCATTTTTGCCTTTGAAACAAGTGCTGATTCTGCATGAATGTAAATCAAAGACTATCAATTACTTGTCGTTATGCATAATTCTGAGAATTGCCCACATTTAGTGAAAAGGCAGTTTTTTTTTTTTTTTTTCAAAATCGAAAATGCAATAAATTATTTCATAACTTGGAATTAGCTGAGAGAATTAGATTCACTTTTCCAAATCACAAAAGTTTTGGCCTTGTGGCTAAGGTAAACCATTGTAGCACCTGTTTCATTTGCTTTGAACTAGCACTGTGAAAATATTCCCTTCTTCGGATATATGCAAACTAATAGTGAGAGTGTAAGCCGACCACTGGAAGATTCGATCGATGGAATTTGAAATATTAGCACAATTTAATGCTCAGCTGATTCTTCGTTGAATGTCTAATTTGTAATTATTAGTCTCATTAAAGTATAATTATCAAAGAAAGATTATTTTCGGACAATTAATTTTCTATTCGAGGCGATCAATTCTTCAGTACTACAAAAAAAAAGGATGTGAAAATTGCGATCAAAATGATTGTTGATGAACTTACAACCTCTGCGACTTTCTATATCTTGCATTGTTAGGGTCACTTTCTATATCTTGCATCATCATCATTACGGTCCAAACTAGCACACCGAATTGATTAATGAGATTTAGCAAAATAATTAAAAATAATGATTCATTTTTATTTAATTATAAAACAAATAAGCAAGGCGTTGGCTGCAGGTTCTTAAGGATGACGAATTTTCTCAAGAAAAACAACTTGTACTTTCATTTTCCAACTCTCTCCATCAGCATTTTCATTTTTTGCTCCTTTAAAAATTAGCCATAAAATTTTGTTTTGTTTTTTTCAAATTATATTTTCATTTTTAAATTCAAAATAATTCATAATTTCTGGATTTATTGAATATCTGCCAATATATTGCTGAATATTGCATCGATGAAAAAAAAAAAAAAAACTTCAGAAAGATTTTGCAGTTCTGAAGTTTTATTTTATTTTTTGTAATTTTTTTAGCATTGATTCAATGAATTTAATACCATTTGCAGTTAACAATTTAAAGTGACACTAATTAGTGAGAAAATTAAAAATTGAAAAAATAAAATTTTTTTTTTCAAATTATATTTTGATTTGAGTTGCAATAATAATTCATTAATAACTCGGACATTTATCTGCTTCCAATTGTTAATTTTTCGATTGTTGATAAAAAATCTCATCTTTAAGGTTTACATGCTAATTACTGCACAGTATCATCAGTTATTAATGGTTGTCAAAATTGCAGCTAAAAAAAAAGAATTAAAATTAGCATGCGATTTTCCTCATTTCAATAATATCAAATTTCCGGCACCAATATAAAAATGCCATTGCTTCCTTAGTAAAGCAATTTTAATGGTACCATATGCTGCTGTATCACTTTCCCAGAATCATCCTTCTTGGTCCCATAACTATTTTCAATTTGCAATATTGGAAATTCTTGTGCAACTCATTTAATGCTCATTAATTTTTGCTCATTGTTTAGGTTAAAAAAAAACTTATCAGCGTAGCTGATGAAACAGTTAAAAAGCATGCGTATAATCAATGCTTTATATCTGTTGTTTTCCACCTGAAAATAATCCCATCCTTCCAATTCAATCAATTACAAAATTTTTCATTTAAATAGAAGGAATGGTTGTAGAAGCATGTATGTTGCAAAAATTTCCAATACTTTAATACTTTTTATTGGCTGTGACACAGATGAAAAAATGTTTGATATAATTAGTGATAAGCTGCTACCTGTACAGGATAATCCAATAGTAACTGTATCGCAGAGTACTGTAGCTTATTGTTTGCTAGCAGTGTAGAGGATTGAATGCATTAATTTCAATCAAGCATAACAATGCACGAGTTTTTAATCATTGGCAAAAAAAATGCTACACTTGTGCAGAAGAATAATCCCATCCTACCGTACCACACCCCTAAAGTACTGTAGTACAGTATCCTCCGTTGTTAATAATTGTTGCAACAATACTGTAATACAGTATCCTCCGTTGTTAATAATTGTTGCAACAATACTGTAATACAGTATCCTACTGCAATACAGTATCCTCCGTTTTTAATAATTGTTGCAACAACTTGTTAATATTTTTCGAAGTTAAAACAAAAAATAAAAGAATAAAAATTAGCATACAATTTTCCTCATTTCAATAGTATCAAATTTACGACAGCAACAAATAATGCCATGCATTCGTAAGGCGCATATATGTATATAAGGTAAATCAATATTAAATTCCTTTAGTGCTAATTATCCTGACCAGTGCCATTTTGATTAAATAAACTACAATTGGCTAGCTAATCCAGCGCTTTCTCAACAATGACATTTGTTTATCATTTCAAAGTTATCAAAAATTGTATTATTATAAAATTCCCAAAGAATGAAACTGCGTTAATGTTTCAATCAATTAATAATTTATTTCATTTCGTCCCTTTTTTTTTATTGAAAAAATTATTTATTTTTTTAGTTCCAAAAAAAATTATGTGTGAATGGAATTGACTTTGTTAAATAAATTTTTTTTTTTTAAGAAATGAAATTATGAAAAGTTAAAATGGTTGCATTTCCGAAGCAAAAGTTTGATTTGCTAATACTTCTGGTTAAACACATTTTGCTTTTTTCCATTTCATTTACTGCCATATTGTAGCGGTATATTTATTGTCGAATATTTTTTGATAAAAAATTTTCGTGAATTGCAAAAATTTTTTGTTACTTTAAACATTTCCACTTAAGCGAAAAATCACTTAGCCAAAAAAAAAAAAAACGAAAAAAGAAAAAATGGCAATTGGCGGTTTTGAATTTAATCGAGCGAACAGGTGATTTTGCAAGTACAACGAATAAATGCATCTTCACTACCAATGAATATGAAATTTTTGCAAGCTGACTTCATGAAATTGTGTGTTTTTGTAATCAAGGAAATTTGTAATTTAGCTAAATTAATTTTCAAATAATTACTGTAAATAAGCAAACAAATTATGCTTTATCAGTAATCATCCACTACATTGTATCACATCACATTATAGGCTTATTTGTACTTGTTACACTACTCTGCACGTAATTCATGATTTATGATTTTTTAAAACTATTTGGAAAATTTTGTAGCAAAAAATAAAATATACTAGTGTGGTAGCACTACTTGGATAATTGGTAAGAGATGGAAAACCCTGCTAGGAAGATTGTTATTTTACTACTCCTCATTATTGTTCATAATATTCGACATTCAGTAGTAAATGGTAAATAAAAGTTCAAAAAAATTTTTACTTCTTCATTGAACTTATTTTTGAAATCGAATTGACTTTAATGTCAAGATGGGATGCATGCTTATCAATGCTAGTAGCAAAGTGATTGTTGGCTAATTGAGAAGAGATCGAAGACCTTGCTAGAAAGATTATTATTTTACTAATTTAACCGATGCTACCATGTAGCGTAGTTAGCAGCTATATGAAAAATAAATTTATCAAAAAATAAATAAATAAAAATTTAGCATTGCCATTAGCATAAAAAATTCCCCATTGTTTTGTGCCACTTTTGTTTCAAAATAATTTTTTAAAAATAAAAAAATTCTTTTCGTTTCTTACTCTCTCCTTTTCTTCTTGTTCGTTCTCAAAGCTTTTCCTTAGTTTTAATCATTTGATAGAAAGAAAAAAAAAACCAAAAAA
Organism: Madathamugadia hiepei; assembly: GCA_013365335.1. Taxonomy (NCBI): domain Eukaryota; kingdom Metazoa; phylum Nematoda; class Chromadorea; order Rhabditida; family Onchocercidae; genus Madathamugadia; species Madathamugadia hiepei. The sequence continues at coordinate 1,452 of JABVXS010001469.1, read as the reverse complement.
GTGCTAATTAGAAAAATCAATTTCCTTTCCATCTAAATTGATTCACCAAAAATTCAATTTTATAAAATTTAGTAAAAGCTTCCCATTTCCGAAAAAATTTTTAAATAATTTATGTGCAAAAAAAATTTTGCATTGCTAGCTTCTAAAAAAAAAATAAATAAATAAAAATTTTTTTAAATTTTTCATAAATTCCTTTTTTGTTGCATGAACAAAAAATGCAATTAGTTCAAAAATGTGCGGAAAAAATTTTTTTCAATTGAATAAAAAGCTAAAAGAATAATTCATTTGATTAATTATATTTTTGCAAACCAACATAAACTAATTTATCTGTTCTCGTGAACTTGAAATGTATTGAAATAAATTTTTCACACAAAAATTTTCAATTTATGACGAATTATTTTTCTCAAATAATCAATTTTGCATTTTTCAATCGAACAAAAATTCAAATTCATTTAGCAATTAAAAAATAAATTCATATGATTTGTGCAAATTCTCCAAAAATACAAATTCATTTTTTATTTCTTTTTTAGTTTCGAAATGAAAGCAGAAATTCGTCTTTACTTAATGCGTTGATTTAATGATTAATTATTCAATAAGTGTACCAATTAATTATTTAACGATAGGAATTCTTTTTTATTTGCGTGAAAATATTTACGTTTTATATGCATTTTTGAAATGCACGGAGACATTGGTGCATTAGCGAATAAAATGTCAAGAAGCGATGAAATTTCTAGTGTTTTGAAGAAATAATTAAAAAAAAAAATTTAAGGAAAAATTAAATATTTTGCCTTATTCCTTGCTCCTATCAATCCTTCTTTTCACCAATGCCGCAATTTATTTCTTGCAATTATTTCACCCAAACTCTCTTTCCTTTCCTTCGTTCTAAAAATTATAATCAAAAAAAAAAAAAAATTTATGAAAAATCCCAAATAATAACAAAATCATATAATTTAGTAAAATAACTTTTTTTAAATTTTTTGAATAAAATTTATTCGGAAGTGAGGAAATTTAGATTGGCAAGAATATCCTTTATTTTTTGATTTATCAAAAAATTTTAAAAAATGTCGAAGAAATTTTGTTCAAACAAACTTTCTTCTTCTCACCTCATTTCATTTTATTTTATTGACAATAAAAAAGCGATAAAGGAAAAAAAAAAGTTTTGAATCCTTCACTAATCCTACAGACATTCATTATTTTGGAGGTAAATTTTTTTCGCAGCAATTTTTTCAACTTATTTCTCCTTTCCCTTCCAAATATTCTGTTATGCTTTTTCCATTTGCTTCAAATGATAAATTTCCTTCATAAAAAAAATTGTCAAATTACATTTTTTTTTTGTATCGCAATTCGTTTTATTATTATTATCGGCCATCAGTTCCATTCCGAACTTTAGCGATTTGTTGGATGAAGGATCTGTATGAGGCGCGCTCCTCAGCGATTCGTTTTATTTCAGCC
>JABVXS010001468.1:0-14561 GCA_013365335.1 Madathamugadia hiepei | reverse complement strand
AAACGAATCGCTCAGGAGCGCGCCTCATACACATCCGTCATTCATCAAATCGCTAAAGTTCGGAATGGAGCTGGTGGCCGATAGTAATAAAAAAAAAATTGTTCAAAAATTTATTTAAAAAAACTTTTTCTTTAAAAAAAATTGCAAATTTTCAAGATTAAAAAATAAAATTTGTTTCTAAATTTTATTAATGGACCAAAAAAAGAAATTCAAAATAAAAAAATTATTTTTTATTTAAAATTTTTCCAATTTTACTTACTCTTTCAATGTAGCTGTTGCAGCGTTAAAATTACCATGTGTTAATTGAACACATTTCAATGAACCAGTTGTACCACTGCTAAATGGTGTCAGCACTACATCATCCACCGTAATTGCATTTTCCACATTAAATCCACAGTAATCAGCTACAGTACTCTTGTCTTTTTCATTCAGCATATTTTTCATTAATAAATTATCAAAATCCATGCCATATTGAACAAAATGCTTGTTCAAAATTATCAACTGAAATGAAACAAGTAATTAATTAATTAATTATCAATGAAAGCGAAAATTTGTTCAAAATTTTAAATGTCAAGAATGCTTTTTGTTAATTTGTAAATTACTTCATGAAATATTCAAATTTAGCTTATCGTAATATTGCATAATATAATTCATATCAGCTTGCCATTCCTCATATCATATTAGTTGGCAGTAAATTTAAAATGATTCAAGAAGCAAATGAAAAGGATAGAATGTCAGTTCAAGAATTATTGATTGATTGCTTGATCAATAGTTTAATTTATTTAATTCAATTTTTGTTGTACAAGAATATCATCTGCAATATTTTTAGTCCCAATGGATGAAAATGTAGCAATATTTTTCGAAAGAAAAAAATTTTGTGCTTCAGCCTTTAGCAAAAAACTCAGTTGTTGTTTAGGCTTTGAGCCTTTAGCAAAAAACTCAACAAGTGGCCCAGTTGATGTTCAGGCCTCAAGCAATCGGGCAAAAAACTCAAGAAGTGGACCAGTTGATGTTTAGGCTTTAGGCTTTTAGCAAAAAACTGAACAAGTGGCCCAGCTAATGTTTAAACCTTAGGCCTTTAGCAAAAACTCCACAACTGGACCAGCTGATATCTAGGCCTCAAGCAATCGGGCAAAAAACTCAAGAAGTGGACCAGCTGATGATTAGGCTTTTAGCAAAAAACTCAACAAGTAGCCCAGTTGATGTTTAGGCCTCAAGCAACCGGGCAAAAAACTCAAGAAGTGGACCAGTTGATGTTTAGGCTTTAGGCTTTTAGCAAAAAACTGAACAAGTGGTCCAGCTAATGTTTAAACCTTAGGCCTTTGGCAAAAAACTCAAGAGGTAGCATAGTTGATGTCAAGGCCTTAGGCCTCTGGCAAAAACTCAAGAAGTGGACCAGCTGATGTCTAGGCTGCAAGCAATTGGGCAAAAAACTCAACAAGTGGTCCAGCTCATGTCTAGACGACCTTAGGCCTTCAGCAAAAAGCTCAACAAGGGGAGCACAGCTGATGTTTAGGCTTTCATTGAATGCATAAATATTTCCTTCCTAGCACTCGACATTATTACTATTCCTTTGTCAAATTATTTTCGTGATTTTTTTTCACTTTCCAAAAAAATTATTTCTGCAATTAGCAATGCAATAATTGAGCAGTAACATACAATCAATTACGAAATGATAATTTTTTTTTTTTTTAAAATGAAAATTTTGCAATAGTACAGCAAAAATAAAAAATGAAATAAAATAAAAATATGTTAACCTGGCATTGTTTACTCGAACTGATAGCAATATGATAATTACGTGATGATACAATCAAATATTTGGCATTTGTTAATTTTACAACTTTCTCAAGTTCATCTAAAATTACATTTCGATAATTGCTTTTTTCCATTCATCCATCCATCCATAGTATATGCTAGTTCCCCACGACAGACCTTAGCGACGGGTCGGTTGGGCAAATTTAGTCGCAATTGCATGAATGCTATGGCATACTCCAACAATGACGTGCATGGACAAGACCTGGTGGTATATGCGGATCATGATGAGCAAGGGTTTCTGGCTTATGGACGAAGTACAGAACTGTGACGTGCAGATGACGCTCTACAATAGCGGACCCTACAACCACGTGGGACAAACGCTAAGAAGATGGATGGAATGGCTTTTTTCATAAATGAAATTAAATGTCATTTGTTAAACTTTTTCAAATCAAATTATTGCATTGCTTGTTTTAACCATTCAATGAACAACAATTATATAAAATGCAAAAATACAATTTGCTATTTCATTTGAATTTTCATCGCCCGAAAATGGTAATACTGCTTATCTAAACCAATCTACACAATTAGACTTATCACACTGTACCGCATTATCGTAATGCATTTTGCATCTGCTAATATCGTAATGCTATTGTATCATTTGAATTTATTGATTTCATCATATACTTTGGCTTTGTTGATTTCTTAATCTCATACTGTGTACACTACTAGCCTTATTGATTGCGTAATGTCATACTGTACTCCGAACCTCATGATTTCCATAATGTCATACATTAATGCTTCGGACAAGAAAAAATTGAAGGATTGAAAATTTTCAATCGATTAAAAAAAAAAAAAATGATTACGTTGGGTGGATTCCGGATGAATGCCTGATATGGAACAACCAATTAATGCACTACCCAAAAAAATGATAGCATATTGATAGCAATTTTCCAGACATACAATTATAATATCGCCCTTTTTAGCATGCAATTGCTGTTTGAGAGCATTCGCAAAATTATATGACTTCTTGCAAAGCTCACTGAATGTTATGTTTTCACCGGTGCATATATCTGTCTGTAAGTTATTTGCAATGAAATTTGTTCGCTTGGCCTTTTTGATCGTCACTGGTATCTTATTACATTATACGCTATAATCGTTTAAAAGAACAAGTTCCCATATTTAATCGTTTAAAGTTCAATCTACAAATTTTGAGCAAAATCGAAGTTGAAATTTTGCCATTAAAACTTTGCATGCGATAAAAATAACCTTCATTTCGATAAATTCATGTCGAATTTAAAACAGCAAAAAATTTTTCATCATATTAGCTATGCTAGAACACTAAATATCCAAAACAATTACGTCATTTTACAGATTTCTAAAATGTTCACAGTAAACATTAAATATTTCAATACATACCAATGCAATACTGTCACCATACTGTACTGCTGCATCGAAGATTTGCAAATGAAAAAGCTGATCATTGACAGAATGCATTATTTGCTTGAGGTTTATTATACGAATGAAGAAATGATGCTGTAATTTTGATTTCCAAAAATCAGAAAACTATCGCAATTGCTATGATGATGGTAATTTTACATACGCTATCAAAATTACCACCATTTTATCCCATTTTATGAATTTAATAACCAGACAACATACTCATTTGAAGTTTGAAGAAATTTTGGAAACAGAAAAAGAAAAACCAATGTTTTTAAAGTACACAAAGAATTAATCATTTCTTTCATGTTAATTACTTTAAAATACGATTCCCAGAACTTGCATTGCTTTTGTCAGTTCACCCAAACAAAACTATAGCTGTACATAAACAAAGGGATACAAAATTGCATATAAAATTTTATGCACAAAAATGAAAAACTATGTGAAATAAATTTTGTTTCGAAAATACAAATTATGAAGTAATATTCAATAGACAGAAGCAGCAGCAGCAGTAACATTCTTTGATAACATTTTACTCCTTGGATTGTGACAGAGATGACTTTAACAAATGCATTACATCACCAAAACGTACCATATGGGGTACCATTTCTGAAAAAAAATTCACCGCATAATTAATTGCTCAATTCGAATGAGACAAATATCTTATCAATCACTCAATATCTTTTCGATTTACATCAAAAAATGTTGTAATCAATTACTAGAAATTTCAATGATCTACTGAAGGAAAAAACTTTGTAATAGATTACTTAATATCTAACCGCATGAAAAATTACTAAAAATTTCATCCATCGATTGAAAACGCTTTGTAAATTGAACTTAATAAAAAAATACACTGATGCATATTTTTCCACCGAGAATTCCAAAAAAAAAAAGGAAAATATCAAACTTAATACGAACCATGTAAAAATTCCAATTTATCATTATCCTGAATATAATCTGCCAAATGAGAATATTCGATACATTTCGGTTTATCATTTGATTCATATGATTCTTTTGCTAATTTGCATATAAAAAGTTCCTTCAAAAAATGAAGTTTAATTGAAGAAAGTAAACAATCCAGTGACTATCTACTTAATATTTGTCATACATATATTTTGTAACCAAAAAAACCAGATTAAAACACTGATTAATTTTATTGAAAATTTTTGCTTAGACTAATCAATATTCAATTCATGAAATTTCCATAGGTATAAATATTATTTCAAACTAATTTATAGATACATTTCAGCTTACTTTACTTCGCTGCTTTATTATTTTAACTAATACTGGGACATTTCAAAAAAAGGATTGGAACTTCAATTCCGAAACGAAATATTAATTAGCAAAATAAAAGATCACTAATACGCCCAATGATTTGGTAAAAATGACACTTACTGCAGCTTTGGTCATTGCAAATAAGCCTTCATTCGAGGTTGGTACTTGCTCACCGCCACTTTGCATGATCGTCCTAACACGTGCCAGAGGTAGTTCATGTTGGGCATTCAACAACAATGGTGATGATGACGATGGTGCTTCATTTTCCGAGTGATCAGATTTCCGGAATGCAACCAAAACTTGATCGTCATCCAGTGAATCACTCTCATCACTTACAGCCATCTTCATATTCGTGATAAACAAAGAATCAAGAATCTTGAAACTTCTGAATTACCATAATACATGTAAGTTTACTGGATGTGAAAATAAGTTAACATAAGGGAAACAGCGACGTCAAGGATAAGGCGCTAAAGAGATATCCGGAAAAACTGAAAATCGGTACTTCATCACATCAAACCTTACCATAAATTTGCCCGCATAATTTTACAAACTTATTAGTAGTAGATATGAATATCTGAAGACTTCGAAAAAATAGCAATTATAACTCTATCTCTTTTAACATCTTCATAATTACCAAAAATTAAATTTCAAACGATTAAAATAATCTGAATCGCGACACAGTATGATGTGAAGCGAATTTGATTCCAAAAGTATAAAATTTATCAAGTGGAAAATCTTTTTAAATAAATTTACAATAGATAAGGCAAGCAAATGTGAAAATCATACAAACTGATAGGAAGAGTAAAAATAAATTGGTTAACAAATTTCATTACATTTTCACAAATACTGACTTTTTGTCATTATCAGAAGGAAAATGTAACAAATTCTTTTATCATTAAACACAACAGAAATAATACTTATAAAACCTTGCCAAATTATTTTCTATCAACAATCAATTAATCATTCGGAAATAGCTTTGAATTTGAAAAAGATATGTTCGTGTATCATTCATTTAATCAATAATGTATGGGTAATCTACTAAAATAATGGTAATTTCAGAAAAAATTTCATCTTTTCAAAGCCAAAGAATGATATTACATAATAAGTCATCTTGAAAATACAAAGTTAAGAAACGAACAAAAGACATCATAAATTCGCTAAATTTTATAAGTTCCGAAAAAATTGGCAGAAAAAGTTCATGACTATAGATCCGATAAAAATTATTACCGATGCGAATTGTGTTTCATCATAATTATATGAAATCATGGAAACATTTAAATGCATATTTAAAATATACTGTCCACTTTTAACGTAGTACAGTAGAATTGTTAGACATCAAAAACATTTATTGAACAAAAAAGGTCAGCTCAGTGAACTGTTTTTCAAAGCCTTTCCTGCATATATATTTCCATTCTAAAACAATTAAAAAATTAAAGAAATCAATTAAAATTAAAAAAAAGTAACAATACAATGGCGACATCAGAGCCTGTTCATTATATTCAAAGAGAAATAAACACTACACCAATCATCACTACTATTAACAGCAAATAATTTCTAGGCAATAGTAAAGTAGTGAACTAAAACAGTTATATCCTTACCAATAATATTCTTTTCCGAGATTCCTTTAGAATCAGTATTTCAGCTTGTCTCCGATTTTACTGATCTAGCCGTGTTACTGAAATCTGAAATTAACACAAAGTAAAGACAACATAAGAAAATTGAAAATGCAATCAAAATTGCGGGAAACACTTTCTACACCTTCAAATAAACAAGGGAAAATATTATGCAACTGCCGAAGGTTGACTGAGACTCTAATTCTACTGGCTTATGTTCACCATTTTCACGAAATTTGACTCACACAGGAGTATGTGAACTTGATAATTTCATATATTCAATAACTTGATAATCAATAGAATTATCGTTTTCAAATTTTATGCATTGTCTTAAACCAAGGTGATGACAATTCCCATGGTACATTTTCATCTACATTTATCTCTCAAAGCTCAAAATACAACTCCAACTTCTTAAGAAAAACTCATTATTGTTATACAGTTGTTTCCACATGTTACAATTCTCAAAGATACCCTCAAACTCCTGTTTTAGTGTTCTTTTACGCCCATCGACTAATTCTTTTCCACCGTCCACAAAACGTGTACAACCAGTTGGTGAACGCGAAATATTACTTTCACCGTAGTTGACATTGGAACAGTACTTCGAATCCTGTATTAAGAGGCTTATTTTGAAAATTCTATTCCTTTGCATGAGGTTAAATAATTGAAGTAGAATCGTCAACTACAAAACATAATTACAAATAAAATTCAACTACACTAAAAAGTATGTTAATGAAAAAGTAACGGGAAAACCAAAATGGACATTACATTTCAATTTTCTTCGTCGCATTCAAACATTCGAATAAAAATCGAACCACATAAAGAAAACTCACATTCAAACTTCCTTCCAGAATAATTGCCTGTTCATCATTCGCTACAGTAAGTTGTCCAGTTTCAAAGAGATGCTGAACGCTTTCGATATCATCAAATTGAATTTGCACTTCTTCATCCTCGCCTAATTCAATCTTAAACTTTTTAAATTTGAAATGGGAAAAATTTAGCTATTATAAAAGGAACAGCATGGAAGAAAATAAAGCCACAGTTGGTGCAATTCACTTAAATGCATTTCAATGAATTATGCCCTTTCAAAAAATGATCAAAGTCTTTCAGCTAGCTTACAGTAATAAAGTTCCAGTAACACTATTAGTCTACGGTATTTTTCAACTTACAATTCCTCTATTAAGGTCTAGAAATCTCAGTTAGCTCTAATCTGAAATTTAATATGCTTTGTTCGTAGTAATTACCAATAATCAACGAAAAAATTAGATTGATATAACAAATTCAGTGAAGCAATGTCCAGCACGATTCAAAAATGAGATACTGTTAAACCTTAGTAGAACCATGCTGTTAAAAAGAGATAGGAAAATATTTTCAGCGAACTTTCTGATCATACATATCAACAACCACGTTTAGAAATGCAGCTACACTTGTGTTGTGAAATGGGAAAGTAGAAACATATCAGAATTATACTTAGACGGTAAAAGATTAAAAATGGAATAGAAAACATGAAAACTGTCTGTTCGTGTGATTACAAGTCAGTAATAAAAGTACCATTATACTGAATTTTATGAAAAAAAACAAGTTAAATAAAAGATGTTTTTTATACATACAACTTCTCCATTTTCATCGATAAATATCTGATTTCCATCAGCATCTTCATCAATACGACAAACACGGCGAATAACGGGCTCTGATGCCGTCACTGGCTGAAAATTTTGAAAATGGAGGAAAAAGAAATTGAGTGTGTAAAGAAATGTCCCAAGTGATAGTGCAAATATAACTGTAAATAGCTGATCTAATTCGATTTCATTCCAAAATAACCTTTCCATTACTAAGTAAGTTTTCATCCATGATCAGAATGGAAGTAAAGATTCCACTTGCTTCGCCTAATTAGATATTTAACCAATCAATTTTCAGCAGCAATGTCCAAACGAAAAAAGCAATGCGCAGGGATAGCAGATATATCAATCTTTTATTCCAATTTCACCTAGGCACTGATAGCCAACACCCGTCGTATGGACAGCAAACGATCAATTTTCACAATTAATAATATATACGAAAGTTACTGAAAAAAGTTCTCTTCAGATTTTATTCCCACATAATTAAAACTGAAATGATTTACTTCATGAACAGGTACTTCAGGCGCAAGTGTTGGCGGAAGCTCAACATTATCGTTGCCTGTTTGCTTTGAGGTATTTCCCGATGTGTCTTCGGTTTCTGCAAATTTAAGTTTTTACCGTCCTTTGAAATCAGCAAAATCGCTATTCTTTAATGATACCTAACAATCTATAAAAATTCACTCAAGCATTCGTACAAGTATACCTGTAGAGCATTGTCTGGTAGGTACTGTGGTCACTCCTGCTTCTTTCTTTGTATCGCTTACAAAATAATGGTGCACTTCTGAAGGATGAACGGCTTTTACATGACGCTCAACGGCGCGTTCACCGTAAAATACCACTCCTGGAAACAGTAATGATAAGAGAAACATAATAAAAATAATCTTAAAACATGTATATTTTGCACACAATTGACAAATTAAAGAGAGAAGAAGATCAGTGATACAACAATCAGGTTAATGAGGAACCTATTTATGTAGACCTGGATGAATGCTGAGAAGCAATCTCATCCCTCTCCTATCTCCCAAAAAAAATAAAAAATCAACAATATTCAGTGGAAACAAGTGCAACCAACCACAAACAGGACAAGATTTCCCATTTGGTAGATCCGGCCGCATAACCATGAGTTCAAAAGGTGGTCTTGTGCGAAAATGTGGAACAGATACCATTGAGCTGTCCGACACTTCACGCTTATTAGCAGCCATTTTTTTCTGCGCCGAAGATAACTGTAGATTTCTCTGTGCCAGTGCTCGCACTGCACGACGCAATGCAAGAGCATCGAACTGAAAAATGTTTTGTCAAAATGAGACGTCGAATAGGTAAGCAAATATTCCTTTACAAAAAAAATTTTTTTAGCTTTTAAAGAATGGAAACTGCGGAAAGAAAATTTGAAATATGTTATTCCCAGTTTCCAACCTCACATCTTGTTAGCTCAATTACACCAATGCAATCACTATGATTGAAAGAAGCGCAAAAGTGTAAGTAAAGTGCACTATGTCGTCAATTTACTGCATCGAAAACTGCATAGGAAACATTAAAGCTTACTTCTCAAAAACCGATACAGCCATTATAACTTTTACTCATGCGAAAACAAAAATACTTTACCTTTAACAAATTGAAAGTTTATTAGGCACAAAAAAGTTTATATAAAGCACAAAATACGAAACCTATTAAAACATGTTAATTATGCACAGCTTACCTGCTCCCTCTTTTCCGAATCGATGTATAATTTCGTATATGGACAAGATCGACGATAATGTGAAAGAAGATTATAGTCGTATTTGAAGCGGTTACCGCAAAGCACGCACGGATGTGATCCAGTGGTGGCATGAAAACCAGCAATATGCCTTTCTAATCTGCAAATATTTCATTTTTCTAGCCCCTTGTCATGGATATATCACTCATGTATAAACATTTAAAGCATGATATTGACAATGTTTACCTTGCCATATTCACAAAGGTACGGGAACATGCCGAACACTGTACCATTCCATGAGTGGAGGACCATTTTGTACGCACTGGGTTCAGCTCACTAGTATTCGCAGTGTCTCCACTAACCTGCAACATAACAAATAATAAGGAAAGAAAGCTATGAATTATTAAAGCTTAAAAGTGAACGAAACAAAATAATGCAAGCCTGATCCAAATAACTCCACGAAACACTATGCCCATCACTGTCAATTATTTCGGCTTCACCGGCACCCAAATTTGTTAATATTTCATGAGATAAGAAACGACCATTACTGCTAAGTACATCCTGATGATAATCAACCACAGATATGTCCTAAAAACATTAATGCATTTAGAAATAATATCGCTGAACAAAAAAACAATCTCCCGAAGGGAAATTCATGAAACAAAAACAATAACGGAATCAAATAAAGGAGCGAATTTTGAACTATGTACATTTATAACAAATTAAAAATCTTCACTCCTTCTGATATATTTATATACCTTGTCTTTATCCGCAGGAAGAAACAGATCTTGAGTTGACATTGCTTCTCCATCATCTTCGTGTGGAACTACAAAGTTTGTTAAACTTCCAAATTCAATAACTATATAACAAAAACGATAGAAACAGAACGAAAACAGTCATAGCAGTGAAACAGCTATTATGGTATAGCTTTAATCACAAAGACTACACGAACTTGATTTCTACCTTAAAGTAGCTAAATCAGCATTTTCTATTTGCGAATTTTAGGTTTTTAAAATCTCATTTCTATTTCTAAAGGTATCAAAATATTAACACAGTGAAATGCTCCATATATTTATTTCAGTGATTCGTCACCTGCTCTTCAACAATTAGAAATTACAAAACTTACTTCCGCTGAATCGCTGGGAATATTCTTCACCCAATTCTCGCATTATATCCATGACCATATCCTTCAATGTTTCGTCATCCATAGAAATGTCTCGAGAATCCGAAAGACGTGTCTAAATAAACGACCATTACTAGAAAAACAGGATGAAAAACAAATGCTTGACCATGGATAGAATCATCTTCCACGCAACAATTTAATGAATATGATATTCTATAGGACATAGCTGGATATTTTTACCGACCTGTATCTCATTACAACTACCTCGCCAGTGCTTGATTAAACTATAATGCTGACGAAACATTTGGCCACATAGGCTGCAAAAATGATCACCATTGCCACTTCGTGCATCCACAGGGATAATACCTCGATGCATGGCCATGTGCCATTGAATCACAGAGCTGGATATTTTTACACCACATTGCTTACATGGAACTCCGGAATATACACTACTTTGAGTATCTAAAATAAAAGATGAGAAGACTATAGAAAAACAAAACATCCATCTATAACTTTTTCAAGGTTTTCAAAAAAGAACTCAATGGATTATTGTCAATTCCATATATTCCCAGGTTAACAATGTTATGGCACAGGTTATGCAATTGGATAGACGGATTTTTAAATGCATTCCGAAATTTTCTACAGCGAAAATTTTTTTTAACACTTACTTAGAGGAGCTTGCATATCGATCAAACCAAAAGTGTCTGATTTGAAGAGCAAGTTCGGATTGATACCTATTTTCATGATAGGTGGTGGTGCTTCCTCCGCTTTCTTCTTTGCAAATTTTAATACCAGCGATCGTAAAACGTTTACATCCATTGTCTGAAAGGCATTTAGAATATTTTAAAATACTGAAAAATAAAAAGAGCTATAAATAAATATAAAACTCAAAAAAAAAATCACTAAACTGTAAACAAACCTTCCTTCTTTCAGCAGGTATCAATTCGCTTAGTTCATGACATGTTCGACGCCAATGATAAAACAGATTATATTCATATTTGTACACTTTCTGGCACAGTGGACATTGAAATGAACCAGAGATCTATATCGTAAAACCGATTAAAAAAATTGCAAATTGTAGGCTATGCTCTTTTCGTTATTTTCAGAATTATTTAGCACATTTCGTACCAAGCTTATCGGTCACTAAATTTTGAATGTCAAAACCTTCAAATAATATACAGTCACACAGTTATTTGTCTTACACCATATGTCGAAAATTTTACATTTTGTTCTCAAATTGTGTGCATCCTTAATTCTTTGCCTCTTGTGTCTGACCCAGTATTCCACTAACCCTGAGTATTTTATAGAAAACTTCAAGTAAATGACTCAATTTTTCTCCCAAAAATACTTCAAAAAGGTCATTGAAATAATAAACCTGATGAACTGCTAAATGTCTTTCCAGCCTGGCAGTATTGATGAAAGTCTGATCGCATTCTGGACATGAATAAGTACCATACACACGGTTTCTGTAAATAGATAATAACATAGTTTTTGAGCTTCTATTAAACTATAACTATCACTCAAAAATGTAGCTCAAAACTAACAGCCACAATAGTAGAGCAAAAAATTTGTGTAAACAAATAGTTACAGGCAATGCCAAAACTTCTTGTCCAGAAAACTGAAAACATTAATCAGATGAGCTGGTCAAGGCATTCAACAATACTCACGTGACAATTGGACACATGAAAGCAAAAAGCTAATATGCTCAAATATAAAACACGAAGTGAGAAAAAAAACCTCCTATATCGCCCCAGTTGATAAGGATCATAGCCACCTGAATTGCCGAACAACTGTTGCATAATTTTACCATGTCTGTCAATATCCACGATTTCAATGCTGTGATAAGAATCATTTTCTGCAAAACAACGAAATTAAATTCATTATCTAGTAAACAATTAAAACAATACATTATCTATCGCTAACTAATATAATGTTCAAAAAACTATTCTACGAAAAACTATTCGACAATAGAAAATTTAATCTATAAACTGACAAAACAAATGCAACTCCAATACTACATCTATGCGTCGATATCCCGCAGAAATTGGAGATCTTTTTTTCTGTTCATAATAGATGTCCGCAATAAAAATGCCTAAAATAAGAGATCTAAATAATAAACAAATCAATAATGAAAATTTCGTAATTACGTTTTCTGCAATACGATGAAAGTTCTGAATCAGTGAGTTCATCGATTGCCAGCAACACCGTTTCAGTTCCATCATCATTTCTCAAAATCTGAACGTTATCCACTTTTTCAATATCTGAAACGCAACCTCATCAGTTGTGGAATGAAAATTATCCAATATACTTCCCTTTACAAGAATGATAGTTGAAACTAACTGAATTTATCAAAAGAAAAAAATTTTTGAATATCGCACCAACATCCGGTCCATTTAAGCTCAAGATCAGATAATATTCCTGGTCATCTCCAACAATTACCTGACCAACCGTACTTTCTTCAATTACTTCCGTTTCTTCAACCTGAGAAAAAGAATTCTATCCAAACTCACTTATTAACAGCATCAGTTAAAGTATTAGCAGATTTTGATCAAAAAATGGAACCTTTGTGAATTTAGTAATAATTACATTGCCAAGAAAGAAGTGATTTAAACTAAACGTAAAGTAAAAATAACTCATATCCGTCATATTGAGTCTCTTCAGTAAACAACATATAACAATCAATAAAAGTCTATTTCGCATATTAGCAGTAGACAGCCTGCAATGCACTTTCTATGAATAAATTGAAGAAAATGATATAAAACAGGAAAAGTGGCAAATGAACATCCTGAAAACGTAAAAATTTAAACTAACAAATAGTATTCTCACCTCGACACTTTCTTGAGCGACATAAATGTCTGTATCGGCAGCTTTCATAGTACCATTGGCTTTCTGTGTTTTTTGCATTTCGTCCGATGATTGTCCATTATCACCCTTATCAAGAGCTTCATCTGTAAGACCAATAGCATCATAAATACATCAAATATACTATATCATAAATAAACTTAAGAAATAGAATCTTTCATTAACTTCTAGTATATCTAACATGAAATTTTTTCTACAAAAGATATCAATGAATCTGCAGAGACGTAAAATTAAAAACTTTTTGAAACAAACTTATCCCCTACGAAAAAGCTTTTAATTAAAAAAATAAAGCAAAGCAGTAAATTAAAAAAAAAAAAAGAATTATGGTAAACTATCTTGGAATTTCCCAATTGCGAAGTTGAAAATAGCACAGAGAGAGAGAGAGAGAAAGAGAAGAAAACAAAAGCTACAAAAGTGCAAGTAATCTTGACGGGAACAAGTTACCCATTGAAGTGTTGGTAATTCGGTCAGTTCTCTCAAGGAATCGATTTCTTTTAACGCCCCGGCATATTTGTCTGCAATTTCAATGCATCCTGACGGTGTGTCAATGAATTTTTCCAATGCACAATTTCAATGCATCCTGACGGTATCCCAATGAAACGTGGCCCTATCCAGTAGATAATGTGGCCTCACGTTTGGTTAAGTCTCACACAGATTTCAATGCTGTTTTTGAACGTAGAGCTTTATTTTTTCGTTTAAATAACAATCTGAAGTAAATACTCATTTATGTCTTCACCTCAGTTCATCTTATTAATTTTTCAAGGTCAACGTGTAATATAATATTAGTTGAAATTTAAATGTTTATGTTATGAAATATTATATCCTGTTTAAAATTTCTATACTTGATAAGTGTTATGCTTAGATAATGTTTGAAGTAATTGAGTTAAGTTCTAAACTTGAACTATATTGTAAGAGCCATCATGAAAAATGATTATTAGTAGAATGTTAATTAATTAAGCATTTGTAAGAAGGGATTAATGTGATTTAAGAGAGTATTAAAGCACTACTGAGAAGATATGTCTTCAGCCTGAGGCAAACAAGGTATTGGTTAAAGTGGAACTTTTAACAAGGATTAAATGAAATTTAAACTGAAAAATTCAATTATGATAAGTAATAAGAATAAAGAAGGTTACCCATAGCGCAGTGGGTAATCCGCATGTCGAGAGATTGATAAGATAAACATAGAA
>JABVXS010001467.1:0-14562 GCA_013365335.1 Madathamugadia hiepei | reverse complement strand
GCCATGGGAAGGGTTGAAAGCGATATTGCGTTGGAGAGTACAGGGAAGAAAACGACAGTATTAGCAATGTAGATTGAATGGATATTGGTTTCGAGGGCGGATCTTGTAGGAATAGATGGATGCTACTTGCAGACATTAAGCAAGGGAAATTTGAAAGATCAGAGATTAATTCTCTGAGTAGTCACAATTTAAGCTTATGAAATAATCTCTTGGTTGATTTTTGCGACAACATTTGCCATTTGGACATTACAACTTTTGCTAAATTTTGTTTTTTTTTTTGACATAAATTACTTGATCAGTCATATCAATGCTATAACTGAAACACCAGTGCAACTAAGAAACTGAATTTAAGAACTAAGGACACGTTGCACACATAGCGAGAAATTTGAAGTACACGTACGAGACTCTGGATTGGTGCTAAATCATCCCAATTTCTATACAGTTATTCGAATTAGTTTTTCTTGCTTTCTTCTCCAGCTACCTGATTGCTATTGATGAACGTATCCCTTTGATCCACTTGGAAAACCCGGGACTAATAACACGGGCATTGAACATCATTAACAATAGTTAAAAAGCAGTTGCTAAAACTTGAAATCACATAAACTGCGCTAGCCTGCTCAACAATCTTCGGCATTTGGGACCGCAGGTAATTAAAGTCTAAATTACGTGAAATGAATGAAGCCAGCTGATGTAGCCGAATATTCGAGAACATAGAATTGAATTGTGAAAAATTTTTCAATTATTGCTTTTCTTCTCTTTAATAATCGAATTTTGAACTTTTGATCACTGAGTCATCGATTTCATGGCAACTTCTGTAATTCCAAAGTGAAAAACAAAGCAATATGTAGTTAATCGGAATGCTTTTAGAACAGCGACAAAACAGTTAAATTTCGGTCATTCAGCGTTTTTTATCAGTAGTGGGCAATGAACTTCACTTACCTGTTTATTATTAAAATCTATTTTTTTCATGCCCGTCAAAAGAGTAGGAAAATAAATAAAATTGCAAAATGCAAAACAAAGATAAATGTAAATGAGTGAATGATCATAGGAACCGCAGGTAAAGTAAAAGAAGGGCATTTGGGCATTTCTTTCTTTTTCGTTCACTTTAAAAAATGAAAAATTTTGAAAAAGAGAAGTCTCAAAAAGTTGTTTAAAACACGAAATAATTGAAATAAAAGAGAGGAAAAGAAAAATGATACTTCAACAATTTGTCAATTATCAATCGCAAAAAGCAAATTATCTAGCCACTTCAGAAATTACAGGAATAATTAGGGATATTTTGAGAAATCGGTCAGTAATCACGGTAACACATGTGTATCATTCGTACCTAATGTGTCGAAGTTCCACATAAATTTCTATCAAAATCTAAAAGTTTGTTTCTTTTTCAAATCGTTTTAGAAATTGTCCCAAGATTTAACGTACGCATTATACGTCTGACTAGTATTTGGTATCTTTCTGCATCTTCAGCTCATTCAGCCTTAAATAGTGTTAGTTCACGGTATGACCGTACTATTGCGACAGCAAATAGAATATGCAGATGATAGCTTCCATCGTAATAATGATAGCGATGGCTTTGATGATATTTCCCATGGAATCCGTCTGTGGCTGCGGCAAAAATTATCGTCTTTGTAATAACTTGGTATATATGTCTCGGCTGATTAGTTGTGAGGCACAGGTATTTCTCTCCCTTCCTGTCCGGAATACATTCGCAGTGTTCACCAATCAAAATTTGCATATCAGGAGGCGAAGTATGCTGAAGCTCAATCGTCCACAGCTCCAAAGTTTCCGGCACTGTCGAACTGCCCTTAGTCGTCGTCAGTTCTACCTTTACGGTTTGTTTCATCGGTTGCTAGCTGCAAGGAGGATCCTTCCCAGTCCGGCTTCTTTCTTGTATGCAAGGAACCGGATTTTTTGTTTGCTACGAGGAAGGTTCGTTCTGTTTTACCTTTTGCTTTAATTTTTGCTAAAATCGGGGCTTCATAAATTGAAATTAGGAGACCCAATGAAGTTTTTCAAAAGTATATCTTTCTAGAGAAAATTTTCAAATTTTGCTCAAAGAAATTTGTTCCAATCTTCATTACAGAAGAAAGCAATCCAACGTATTTCAGAAAAGACCAAGTCTCGTTAAATTTTAATCCAACTTAAGTGAACCAATCAAAAATCAATGGCAAACAGCAATCGACAACAGCAATCACCTACATCTGTAAGGAATAATATCACTCACAGAGTTGCTAATCAACTGATTACTGCCAACAATGTCGGTTTTAGTAGTATAACTTTAAACCGACCACTCTCTTCAGTCTTTTCTTTAATTTCAAATTTGAAAAAACATCGAAAAACTAGCGTCACTCAGTTTTCAATCAACGTTTTGTAAAATATTTTGAGTTAAATTTTGGATTTTAGACGTAAGCTGTTCGGCGTAGTACACTGAATTATCATACATTGCACATAAAAGTAGCTCTCATCGCAAGGATAAAAATTTGTATTGAATTGAAACAGGAAAGGTTTAGAATTTATTTGAAATTTATGAGATTTCTGTGTTCAATTTTCACTCTTCCACTGCTTTTTTGAATAAACAGGAAGAAACGGCTGTCAAGCATGGTAAGTTAGTTACTGAACGGGTACTTGTCCATCATCATATGCAACACGTGATACTGCATGATTCACAGAATACCTGAAATAAACCAGAATTAAGCAAATGTCCGAGTTCAGATCAAAGAGAATCATCAATAGTTACAGACTGTAAAACTATGGAATAAATTGCAATTATGCGATATGATTGCAACTCTTTCATTTCAGCCCTCAAATCAATCCGCAGCTGATGTCGCATCTCTCCTCGAAATACCTCTTTTTAATGAGTTAATGCTCGTTTATGAAATTCAGTACAATGCAACTAAAGATGCTCTCAAACATTTCCTCGAAGAACAGGTTTACTCATTTAAAAGACCGTAGTTTCTCGACAAACTTTTATCAGAATTATAAAACTTATGATTTGAATTCATTAAATAATTGTTCTGAGCTACCTTTCTTCAATTTTTCTTTAAATTTCGATTTTTGTAATTGCCAAATTGATTTAATTCTGGTTCAGTTTCATTTCAATTTAGAGGTGCATTCATTTCACCTTATGTTATTGCAATTTGTTGTTTTTCAGCCAAATTTAATTCTTCCTCTCTTTACCAACGTGGTATGGAGTCTGCTAGTCAACCCACTACTGGCTATTGCTCCCATGGCAAACTTCAGTTTACCTGCTCAGGATCTGCCAAAATCAACTGAAGACTTACAGACAATGGCTGGGGAAATGTTGGATAAGATAAAAGCATCCAACAACGGGTAATTTGATATCAGAAATGAATTAGTACAAAATGTTTCTTTCATTCTTATAAGTTTCTCATTGTCCACACTTTGCGGTCATTTGACAAGTAGCCTTGCAGTATGCCAAGTGTGATCAACCCTCAGGAATGCAATCAAAATGAGCATGGCCAAGCAAGCAACCATCCTGAGAAACGGACCCGAAGGATCCACCGGGCAGAAAATGTTAGGCATTGCTAAGAAACATCCTCCCAACTTACAACTTCTTATAGCAATTCCAGTTTGAACTGATTGAATTTGTAAACAATCTTTAACAGGAAATGCAAATTGATCATATGACTTGAGAATACGTAGTAAGTTTACAGAAAAACAGCTTGATTCTGTGCAATGTTTGTGCCAAACCATTGAAAAATCGAGCAGCATTCGTGAAACACCGTCGACGACACCTTGGCATATCGGAACTTGCTTTTGCGTGTGGCACGTGTGACAAGCGATGCAGCGAGCGTCGCCATCTAGCGGTTCACTGTAAGAACAAACATCACGAAGTAAGCCAGAATTATGTAGAAACGAACACCTGCAAAACAAATATTCTTTCTTTACTGCAGTGAAACTAAATAAATTTCTACACTTTTACAATTTGCACCAAAGGATGCTGAAAACACCTCACGTATTGCAAAATATTTCAGGATCATTTCACACATTACTTCAAAGTCCATTCTTCACACACTTGGAAGTTATGGACAAGGTATATCAAGACAGTGTTACTTACTTCTGCATAGTAAAAAGAAAGAAATAGAACACGAAAAGGAAATGAAAAAAAAATTAAGAATCTCAGGTTTAATAGGTGGAATTCTAGATGCCGTCAGTGCCATCGAAACCTGGTTTTCGAAGCAATTCAGAGCAAGATGTGATGACTGTTAACGATTCAACGAAAGAAATTCCGAATTTATTTCCCGAAATAAATGCCATGACTGAGAAGGCACTGTTGTTTTCGAATATTAAAATGTAATAGCAGGAGTTGTGAATTTAGCACCACCTAATACTCCTTCCGAATGTTCTAGCATTTCAGTAAATGTGGAGGGTACTGTAGGGATTTCATTACTTATAGGTAGAACTGACAATTCTTAAAGAATTCTCACTATTTCATCTTGCTTGGGTATTTAGATATAAAGCTCGATTGTGCAGCAAAAGCTTTACAGTGAGAAAATTTTGAAATTCTCAAGATGTGTGAATAGTTGACACTGTAAATCTGCAATATTTGTGTCCCTACCCCTAACTGAACAGATTTCAAATTCTTTATTTAGGTACTTGTGGAGCTTTGGAAATCAGATGATGGCAATAATGGTGTTCCAAGCGGAACAGATATGTGCAATCAGTCCTAGAGGCGACTGTTTTTTTCTTTCAAATTTTTGGGAAATCTAATTTTTTTTTTCTCGCATTTTTCAAGTTAATCCATCAGCCGATAATTTCTCATGCAGCATGACCCTTCATGCATATATATATATATATATATATATATATATATCATGTATTTATAGAGTAGTCAAAGCTAGGATCATCTAGGACGATTAGTGCCCGTGTTAGTCCTGACTGATTAAACTCAACAGACCAAACCTAACTTTTTCCATTCATCAGATCCGTTAGAAATCGAATAGCCAGTACTATTTCGTCTTCATTGCTCTTACACATTCCGTGGAGTTTTCTGGCCAAAGTAACTAAAAAACGGAGGACTTATGGCCATTTTGAATGTACCCAATCGTTTTTGGCACTCAAATATGAAGTGATGTGAATTCAATGAGTGGAACGTATGTGTTTCGTTTTTGATCAGATCGCATCGTAGAGATTAATGTTAATCGGGAAAACCTACTAATTGTAATGATTGACAACAGGCGCTGTTTTTACATCATATCAGTCCTTGAATTGCATCAAATTTCGAATAGATCAGATAAAATAAGGAAAAAATAAGCATTTATTCCTATGAGTTTTTGGAACAAGAAATGTGAACGATTTCTGAAGATGCATTGTACTGAAAATGTATGCGAATTTATAAATTAAATGATTATTTATGCATAGATCAAGTCATTTAAAAGTCCATGGATCTCCTCACTGCAACACGTTCTTGCAAAAGTAAAAGAATCTTATCCCAGACACGATCCGCTGCTGAACATAAGAAAAAAATTTTTCGAAGAAACAACAACAAATTCTAGTACGATGCTCAAAATGAAAAAATATCCCAGCATTTATTCAACGCGAAAAAATACCTGAATAAATCAAAACGGATTCAGGGTAATATAGATACCACGAAATATTGGTTATCTCAATTTGGAAGGTTATATCACATTTTCAAATTGAGATTTCTTGCAGAATGTCATCAGAGCTGAACGCCAACTTGGCAAGGCAGCCACTTTCATTTTTCCTTGTTCTACTTTAAATATCTATGATTGAAATACCGCATAACTACCACTACAGATCTACCTTTAAAAAGTTTAAAAACATTAGCACTCTAAATTGACATTGAAGAAACAAAACACCATTACATCCGAATTGTTCGTGCAATTACAAATATTCCACCAACAATTCACTGATTCATTTGACGCTTGTGCTTTTACAAAGCAACCCACTTGTGTGCCGTACTTTTTTCCTAATTCGCTTCGTTTTTTTGCTGGTTCTAACAGTTTTCTCGGACTGATAAGCATTCCTGAAATTAAAGGATGGAGAGAAAGTAATATAGAAGGAAATAAGGAAAATCTTTTTCTGAACCACATTTTTTTCCAACTAAACTGCAGATCGTTTAAAAAAAAAGATGAGTGCTGACCAGTTCCAACAGAAGAAATCCACAGATAGCAAACTTATAAACGCCTACGGACCGATAAACCCAAAATTATAATGGATGAAATTGATGCTTTGGTCATTTCACGGATAATGCCGTGAATTCAATATTTTACTGCCAGATAAATTTATTAATAAAGCGCGGAATAATTTGTAGAAAGCAAAGTAAGATAAATAGCGATAGAATATTTGATAAGTAGACGTCGGACCGGGTTGGGACAGTCGATTACGGAATGAGTCTTTGAGGATAAATTGCTTGGCTTATATGCAGAATAGTTTTTACAAAACTGCATTACATCATTGCCCTTGATAGCTACGAAACAAAAAATTTTTAATTTTTGAAACAAAGATTAAATTTTTTTTTGTAATCACATTTTGTGATTGACAAAGGATTACATTTCGCAATTGACAAAGAATTACAATTTTTTGTAGTTAACAAAGAGTTACATTAACACTTGCAAACAAAGGCTTTGTTGCGCACTTAGAATTTTTTGTCAAAAAGAGATTTCGCAATTAGCTGACCGACTCATAGCATTTTCGTTTTTCACGACATATATTTGTATTTACATCACATATAATTTCAATTTTTATATGTGGTTATTTAATGAGCCTTTCAATTCCTGTTCACAGTCTATTAAGAAAGAATGAGTTTGAACAAACTATGATTCAATTTGATTTTACCATCAAATTATTCCTCCATTGTACCTTACAAAAGGTTTAAAAACAAATGTTTAAAAAAAATAAATTACCTCGGCAGTATTTTCTTCTTCAAAGCCAATTTTCCTTTCTTTTTGATTGATCTATCTTTAGTCATTTCATTCATAAGTCGTGAGACAGCGTTTACAATTTCTGATTGCGGCACTTCGGTCTTCAGCCGAGTTTGTGCTTTCGTAACCATAGCAAAAGGAACTTCATTATTTTCTGCTGCTATGAATCTTTAATAATAATAATAATATTTCTCGGAAATTTAAACTTTCCAATAAACTGTGATCCTCCACCAAATGCGTTATCTTACGCCCTCATGCAAATAATTGACAGCTTCACAGTTATTTCTAAAATCTACCTATTATTACGGTTTGTTGAATGACTTGAAGTCCAAGACATCTTCCCTCCCCATTTTGATCAATCCGCTTGTTCGCATCAGAAATTGTTTTCAAAAATTATAACAACAAACACGGAACAATAAACACAGAACAGTCTGACTGTTTCATAACTTGAAGGTTTCTTCCCCAATTTTAAAGAGAATTTGTCGCTTTTGAAAACATGCTTTGGTTTCCTTTACTCTAAATTAATTGAACTATTTAAAAGACAGTGAAATAAATCCCAAACTGAAAATTACTTTTTTGATACGGCATATAATTGCTTCCTACGAGCACTCTTGACTTCTGGTTTCTTCCCAACTTCAAGCAATAATTTGCTTATTTCTGCATAGTCAAACTGAAACATAAATTTTGAGTTCAAATTAAAAATGTACATTCCTTACAATATTTGCAGCTGTCACAATCGATTGCCATCAAATATCAATTGCTTCAATCTGCGATATCTTTGTAAACGTGTACTCGATGATTTCTATTGATAAAAATTGAGTCAAGTGTCAAATAAGATTTTCTGCGTGCTTCAACAAAAGAGAAAGAATTTTCAAAAATTGGTCCAACAAAGGACTAAACTTAAAACCCATAAACTTATAATTATGGAAAATAATGCTATGTATTTCCTTAAAAGGCTACCTTGATTCCCTGATCACTCATACTTTCCACTGCTGATTCATTTGTTTCACTTCTTGCTGCTTTTTCCTCAGCGAACTGATGCAAAATCGATAAAAATATCTCTTGAATTATAGAATCAAAAAGATAATTCCTAAAAAAATTGAAATGAGCAGCAATAAATGAACAGATTATGTTTTGATGATTAATACCAAACCTAGGTAACGGACTTCATAAGAGTAAAAAAAAGCCAAAATTTAGTATTCAGGTTGTCTTTAACACCTTCTATCTACAGCCAGCAGAGAAACACCGACAACCCACTAGCAGACTTTTGAGAAACGGTCATTTATCACGGACATTTTAAGTTGCATTTAAATCACACCACATTTTGAAAAGATAAAAAATGGTGATGATCATTTTGGAAAGACTATATCTATTTTATGAAAAGCAAATGTATATAGGATATCTTAGTCTCGTACAAATCATAAAAGCGAGCAACGAAAAAACAACTTACGATAAAGTTCCGTCAGCAAGAAGTTCAGCGTATGGTTTCAAAAGTTCTGTTACCTGATCTGGTCTCAAACCACCTGAAAATAAGTAAGTTGCAAGCGTACTGAAAATTTTCTGAAGTATGTGAAAACTAGACGGCACCACCAAGCTCAAATGAACACAAAATGAAAAAAGGATATTCCAGTAAGCAAACAAATAAATCAAAAATTAACCGGCACCATCCAATTCGTCGAGGTAAACGGACGCAAAATGAAATTTCAACCCTTCCGAAAATGATTTATCTGAAACAAACTATGCGGCAAAAGAGATAGATCGTATATGCCAAACAACAAAAAGAGCCAAGGAATTACTCTCTGTATATATAAAACATGACTTATTTAAGCCAAATTTCACAGCTCACCATTCGAAACAACACAATCTTTGAAAGCACTAATATACATATCAGTGATCGGTACCTTCCAATTCTTGGAACGCAAGCGAAGGAAAACAGCACGAACAAGCCGACGAATGAACTAAAACAATTTTAATTTCAGGACAATTAAATCATAAAAATAATAACACAGTCGAAAATCGACAATTATTTGGCTAAAATAAAGAAAATATACTGAAAGTGTTCAACAATGTTACCTGCCAAGTAAATGTCGTGAATAACACATTTTATCAAAACTAAATACCAGTTTCTTGGTTTAAAATATTCTTTACTAAAGGAATATAAAGGTTTCTTAGACTTTGAATCTCATCATAATTCTTACCAAATGCCAAGCCAATTTCAGCATGAAATAGTGCGTAATCTGTTTGTACATCAATATAGCCCTATCTCTGAAGGTTATGATGAGGCAAACAGACAATAACTCTCTCAGTCATCTTACTTAATTTTATCCCGGCAAAAAAGAATCTTCTACTAATAGCGTCACTGATAATAAATCAGTCGAATTTTAGTTTTCCAGTGCTACTTTCCATGAACCTTCCCCAAATCCATTTTAGCTGAGTAATCAAGAGAGAGAAAAAGACCAACCATAAGAAACTTATCCATTCTCCAGCGATCGATTCGCGACCATTCATTAGAAATAGTTATTAACATACATTTGATAAATAAAACAGATTCATTTTCTTTTTCAAATAAATTTATCAACGAAGCGATGCGGTCAGCAAGTTGTTCCTGCCATAACATCTTGTCTTGCATCCACATCACGTAATGCAATCCTTTCGTCAAATGTAACATTGCTTCATTATCAAATTCTGCAATAAAAGATGACAATTTCACTTCACATAGATTTTATTTTTGTTGTAGAAGTCTCTGGATAAATGATTCATTACGTGAATAGTGTTCGAAAATCTAGATGATTTCACGATATAACAAAACCTCGTTTGGCTGATTCAGTTCGAATCCAATTACACAGCGTTCGAAAAGCTCGGCGACGAGTGATCGGTTCACCGGATGCTAGTTTCTGTGCAAAAATAATTTCGATTTCTTCCAATTCTGAAGCCATTGAATCTAAAAAATTTATCAAATTTGCTTATTGATTAAAAAACAGAATTGAAAATTTTATCATTCGATGAAGTTTTGAAGTTCCAAATTTCTAGCCCACTAATTTTCGTCAAACTAAAAGAAAGCAAAATATATTTATTTCGAATTTTCCAAACAATTTACTGATGAAGTTTGAATTTAAAATATTCTATTTTGCTTTCTTTAATTTGAGAAATCTAAGAGAACACTTTCATATTTCGTAAATCTTTCATAAAGTATTGAACGGAAATAAAACCATTGTAAGGATTATGATACCCGTATCACGAATAATTAATTTTTCCAAAGGTTCCAGGCAAAATGAAAAATAACTAGTACCGCAAATTCAATGATATTGAACGTGAATTTAAAAAAATTAATACGAAAAAAACGCAGAAATATTATTACTAAAAAAATTTTGGTACGAAAAAGGAAAACACAGCGATGATAACCGCACAGTACTTCAGACTTGTATACACCAGATAAGTTTCATATAAAAATCCATCGTGAAGACCACAGCCGAACTGTCACACATAACAACAAATCGTATTTGTGACCGAAAAATTGAAAAGGACTAATTACTGAACGGAACGAATTTTTTCTGTATTTTTTTGCACCATCACTGGTGTTTAGAGAGGTTAGTACATTATGAAAACACAAATGAATTAACAGAACCGGAAGAATAAGAGCTATTAGCAAAGAGTGACAAGGACAGAAGTAACCAGCGATGGTGAAAACGAAAAGAACCAAGATGATTCTGAAAAAGCATAATTTGTACATACATCGAATGAACATAACTGATGACTGATATCCATTCTTTCCAAAAAAAACCTGCTGAATTTTAAAGTGACCTAAAAAAGAGAAAGTGATGAATCACATTAATCAATGAATTACGTCACTAATGAATAGGAATGATAACAGATAATGACATCAATAGTGATTATCAAATTGGTAATTAACACTCTTATCGATGCTATTAGTTCCAATATACGCCCGACACCAACGTCATAGATGGTTGGATAAAGCTTGCAACGATCGCATTGTCGTTACTACAGGGTTGGCATGTATGGTATCAACTGTATTGTTGGCAGTATAAGGTTGGTACCGACCTTCCCGTCCCTACTTCCACAAGTCATGCCTCTGTACACTGCAACTAAGAACAACGAAGAAGAAAAAGCTCAGTGCAATCACATCCATGAAACAGTCCTTTGGCATCATCTTTTAATTATCATTGCTTGGCAGCACGCATTACACGCAATATGCAACTCTTTATTTCCAACAAATTGTTTACCAATTTGAATTTTCAAATTAGTAAACAGGAGCAGAATATTATGCTTTCCGGAAGATCATCAATCACATTTCCGTTTGGCAAAATAGTGCAAATTTACGAAACGAAACCATTCGTAGAAAAATGAAATATTTGAGGTCAAGATTACACTATTGTATGTGATGTCGAAGATCTCATATCCAGATTGATTTTTTTGAATTTTGAACATAGTTCCTTCTCTGTTTTTTTTTTACTATTTCGTTCCAAAAAATGGAATTATGTCTTCTTATTTTAAGTAATTTCTGTTGTACTTTTTGTCCATTTCGTCTTGGTGACAGCTATTTTTATTGCATAGAATTCTTCTTGCATACGGCCATTGTCGGAGATTGTTGAGCCAAGGTATTTTTGAAACTGTTGCATCTCATTCTTCTTCCGACTATGTCAATAAACTTTTTATCATTCCAAAAAAAAATTAAAAAAATTTTATTTTTAAAAAATATATTAAATTAAAATTTAATAAAGAAAGTAATTATTTTTTAAGTTTTTAAGTTTTTTTTTTTTGCGAACAATTGAATTGTATTAAATGAGGAGAAAATATTTAAAGATTTTAATGTAAAAACTTTTTCAAAGGATCCAATGTAAACTCTTGGATGCAATCCGTTTTGAATCCGAATTCGTTCGTTTCATCCTTTTGCTCTCAAAACTTTCTCCAGTTCTTGGCAATTAGCTTACTCCAGATATATGACAATCAGCTAATAGACGATTGCTCCCCCATTTTTGACCTCAGTGATTTCATCCAATTATCCATCTTTCGATAATATTTTCACTATCCCTTCGATTTCCTTCATTAATATTACTTCTTCAAAAGTAACCAGGTAAAGAATGATTGATAGCAATAGTAAGGTGAAAGGATTAAAGAGGATTCATTGAACCGAATTAGAAATGGAAACTATGGTACATTTTCATTTATATTAATGCCTAATTACAAATGCTAAATTATTTTAATTAAGTAAATTTGACTCGATAAAGGATAAGCTAGATAGATGTAGGGTGTAAATAAAAGGATGCATTTGAAGTGACAAGTAATCAAATAATTAATAGAAATTATCTAAAAAAAAACATTTCAAATTTCCTTTCATTCGCAGGCGAAGATTCTCCATGCAAAACGTTAGCGATGAATATTTCCGCTTGGACATTTACGCAAACTACAACTATCTTGATGCTTTCAAGACTTTCGCAATTTTTTTTTTTTTAATCTATGAGTAAAAGTGATAATAGTTTTAAATGCACGCAGATATTATCAAAAATTTGCCTAAGAAAATTAATGGTTGAATTGTGATTTTAAAAGTAGTACAGCATCATACTGTTCTGGCCAACAATCACCATAATCCATCATATCCTACGGTAGCCTAAAAATGTCACATTACATTATACAGTATCTAAAAACATAAAGAATTTTTTTATGAAATTTATTTGCAAATGAAACTCTTTGTCTCAGTGATGGATAATTGTTTGAATAAATGAACCAATTCCAGGTCATCACAAATATTTCTGAATTCTAGCCTTCTGATGCTCTAATAGCTTGTAGTATTTTTGTAAAGAAACATGCGAACATTACACTATTGTAAATTTCACTGGGAACATCGATCGATTTTTGCAAAAAAAACAAAAAAAGGTCATTTTAAAAATGATCAATGATATCTTTTGTTTCCGAATTAAACTTAATGAAATGATCGTACCTGAACTTGTCATTTTTTACAATTAAACAAAGGTCAGGAAAAATTTATTTTTTCAGAGAAAAAAAAAAAATGATTGGATTAAACATTTTTTGAAAAGGGTTTATGCAGAGAGGTCAGTCAGTGTCAGTAAGAAACAATGAGAAATAAAACAATTCTAAAATACCAGCTCAAACTTTGTAAATTAATTTTTCAGACAAAGAAAAAAGTATTGGATTAAACTTTGGAAATGTCATGCATAGATTGGCATGCATTTTTGTAAATCAAGCTGGAAATAATTCAAAAATCCTGAAATATTCCAGGAAGTTGAAATTCATCCATCCTGAAATATCAACATTTTTTTTTTTTTTGGAACGAAATAAAAGTGATATTTAAAAAAGAAAAAAAAAAAAATCCGCCATTATCATTTAAAAATAAGTGTCCCCTGAGTTATCCGTAATTGTCATCCCATGAATAGATTTAAACATCAAATTGGAAAGTTTTTGAAAGATGAATGAATGAACGGCTCATTCATGTCTACTTGTTTTTTGTTTGTTTGTTGTTTTTTCTTTTTCAAGGTCACATTGGCATTCAATGTTTCGGTACTTTCTAAAGCAAACAATGCATGGATGACACTGCCATTCGAAACACTCCATTTTTCTCTTCTTTTTTCCGTTTTTTTTTTTTTTGGAAATTAAAGTACTAAAAGGGTCATGAACAAATTTGTTTTTTTGATTCAAAAATGTTTGAAATTTCTCTTTAAAAAAAAAATACAGTGAATGTTGGCAATCAATAAACAAAGAAGGATTCGGAATGTTGGCAGTCAATAAACAAAGAAAGATTCCGAACGTTGGCAGTCAATAAACTCTGAATGTTGGCAGTCAATAAACAAAGAAAGATTCGGAATGTTGGCAGTCAATAAACAAAGAAGGATTCTGAATGTTGGCAGTCAATAAAAAAGGACGGATTCTCAATGTTGGCAGTCAATAAACAAGGAAAGATTCGGAACGTTGGCAGCCAATAAACAAAGAAGGATTCTGAATGTTGGCAGTCAATAAACAAGGACGGATTCTCAATGTTGGCAGTCAATAAAGAAAGAAGGATTCTGAATGTTGGCAGTCAATAAACAAAGAAGAGTTCTGAATGTTGGTAATTATTGAGAATGACCTATTGCCATCGAAAATATTACTGATCTTGATGTAATCCCCATCAATTTGTATTATTTAAATCTTGCAAATAACTTTCTCCTTTTTCCCAATTCTTACAAACAATCCAAACATTAAATTTTTTTACAATTTAAATATTAAAAAAAAAAAATTTGCAATAGACCCTAATTAAAGTTTTTCACTTTGAAAAATTAGAGAAAAGAAATATCTCTATTATCATTTAAGCTTCCTTATACAACTGTTTTCTTTTTTTAATAATTAATTTAATTAATTCAAAGTGTTTGTTTTTGTTTTTTTTTTTGATTTTCCGATTAAGTAATTCTCACATTCAGAATTGTGATTTCTGTTCAATTAAATTATTTTAGCGAATAATAAAAAAAAAAAAAGAAGTGAATAATATTTATCCTTAGTTGTCGTGAAATTTTTACTGCCAGACAATTTTATTTATAAAGCGCGGAACAAATTGAATAAAGCAAAGTAGGATGATAGTAATAAGAAATTGAAGACGACGTCGGATCGCGTTGGGACAGCCGATACGGTCGTTTTTTTGAATGCCAGG
>JABVXS010001466.1:0-14575 GCA_013365335.1 Madathamugadia hiepei | reverse complement strand
GCCCCCCCCCAAATCAATAATGATCTTTAAAGTTTCTTTTCAAACTACCAACTAGCAGAATGATTGTAGAAGTTTGAGAATTATTTGATATATAAATTTGTAGTCAAACTGAACTTGCTGTTCTGCGATGGTATAGGTAGGTGTCAATTCCGCAGGTACTGTAGCATTTTGTTGTTGAATATTTTCTTCCGTCAATTATTTCAAAGGATAAATTCACCAGTCGGATAATAAGCTGGTTAGCTAGCTACCCATTGAATGCTTGTAATTTAGGATGCCTAATTTTAGGTGTTCGTTTTTGAGAATTTATGAAAGTTTGTGATGCATTCCTGCATAATATAATTCTTCATTCTCTTGTTGCATGATTACTTTCTCTTGATTAAGTTTTGCTTTAGATGGTAGATTAAATATTTGCTATCCATATCTAATTCAAATTTCAAAAAGATTTTAGAATTTTATTTTTGGTATAATATAAGTTCTATTTGGTTATTACATTCCATATGAATTTGAAATTTCATCCGAATTCATTCCAATTTTTGTGTAACAAATCTTTCCAAATAAATGTTGAAAAGAAATGCATTATTGGATTTGAAAACCGAAGCAAAAACAACGGGAATCACTAATTTAAAAGAGGAATTGACAAAATTTCTAATCGATTTAGCTCAAATTTCATTTTCAAATTATTTTTCATGAATGAAGTGATTTTGTCAAAACTCTGTTACTTACCTTCTACTCAATTCATGCTGTTTAACATTTTAATTGTATTATTTTTTAACAAAATTAAAGATTAAATAAAACTCAAGCAATGTGAAAAAATAACTTCAAAAAAGATTTTTAGTAAAAATTTGATGAATAAATGAAAAATTTTCTGGAATTTTTAAAAACAAAAAAAAAAAAAAAAACTAATGTAAAAAAATTAGCTAAAAGTTTTGAAAGGAAAAAAATTTTTTCATTGCCTCACGGTATTTGACTATTAGTTCCAAATGTTCTCATTGGTTGAGCCGAAGAATTTTCATAATATTTGCATAAATTGAGATATGAAAAAATACGCAACAATACATGAAATGCAGTTTGTCCCAAGCATTGCCATTTTTTGTGATTTATCGTGAATTGTTCTAAATAACTTTTAGTTTTCGTTAATTCTATTTTACTCTCAGGTTGAACTACTTTGATCTTGAACCAGTATGTTTATTGTAGGATACGCTTACAAGAATTCTTTAGTAAAATTTTTTTATGAATTTTGTTTTAATCAGTTTATTACTATGTATTTTTGTTGTTAGTATTTCAAGTATTTCAAATCATTTTAATGTTCATATTTTTCCTTATTATTGACCTTTTTCCCGATGC
Source organism: Madathamugadia hiepei (assembly GCA_013365335.1). NCBI lineage: Eukaryota > Metazoa > Nematoda > Chromadorea > Rhabditida > Onchocercidae > Madathamugadia > Madathamugadia hiepei. The sequence continues at coordinate 13,231 of JABVXS010001466.1, read as the reverse complement.
GGTGTTTTCAGAGGAAAAATATGAATTTTGCATACTTCCATCTAATTTCCGAGTGTTTTCAACATTAACCTTTCCTCACTGTTAATGGATGCTGATTGTATTCCAACCTCTCACGAGAAAACAAATTTTGTTCGTAATCCCTTGAATCGTAAACATTTTTTGGAGGAGTATATTACAACTAAATCAAAGGGCACAAAACAGAAGGATACAATTCATCAAAAGGTTTTCGTTAATTTTATTAGAATTTTCCCATTTTTTGAGATTTAATTTGGTATTTTTTATTGTAAATTTTAAAATAAAACTAAACAAAATGGAACGCTAGGCAGAGTAACATCAACAAGTGAAAGGTGTGTGCATGAATTGAGGAAGGAAATTTACAATGTTTGAAAGGAAATATACATTACTAGTCGTACATTAAGAACTTAATAAAATAAAATTTTGATTTGTTTACTTTTGTTGCTTTATTCAGGAATTAGTTTTCAGGGTGAACAGGAGAGGAATGACAAAGTAGTGAAATCAGATAATTTTGATCCCTTCAGTTTAACTGTAAAAGATGCTGATGCAGCAATAGTACAGTTCTTGAAAAAAGTCAAAAAGTTCCAAGATTCTGCGTGGAAGAAAAACCCAATTAAGGTCTGGTCATTTTGAACTTTTGTAGGGTTTCCATATTGTCTTGCTTTTATTATTTTTCATACATTTTTCTCGTTTTATCGTTTCAATTTTTCTCAAACATTTTGTTCTTTTTGTTTTCTTAAAGTTTCTCCCTCTCAACTGCGAAAGTATATATGTCCTAATCATCTCAACTACTTGTCGGTATTTTTTCTGAGTTGTTTAATACCATCTATATGTGTTCATTATACCAAAACACAAGCGTGAAAAAATGGAAAAATGGATGAACAAATACCATAAAATTAATGAAAGAAAGTTTATCAAATTTTTGCAGGCAAAAGCAAAGCATCGATATGTCTGTGGTTTAAGAGAGGTACGAAAGCAACTATCACTTGAAACAGTACGTTGTGTTATATTAGCGCGTGATATCGAAACTGATAGAAATAGTATGTTTTGAATTTCCACGTCCAATAATTCAGATACAAAAGATGTTTCATATTATTTATAAAAGCATCTCCGTCTATTCAGTTTAGTAATAAACTTTTTTTTTAAATCGGAGCAGAGTAAATTGAATTGCAAATATAGAAATCTCATAGGTATTCATTTGGTTTTTAATGACATGGAATTGCTTGACCATTTCAAAGGCTAATAAAAGTTTTTGTATCCTGTCTTTTGTTTTATTGATTGGTAACTTGAAATTATTTTAAAATATCCGAAAAATCAAGTGGTTTGAAAAATTTTTTAACTTGCTACTGAGATTTTCAGCTGAACTTGCTGCTGAGATTGATGCTATTAGAGAAATCTGTGCATCCAGTGACATTGAGATCTTCTGGATCTCTTCGAAACATAATTTAGGTAGAGCAGTAAATAGATGGCCAGTTGTATCTGCTGTGGCAATTCTTGATTATCGCGGTGCTGAAGTATGTTTGAAAGCAATGATCTAATAATTTGATTTACTGCCGTATTTTGGGTCAATTTCAGTCCATTAAAAAAAATACTTTTTCAGGATCCACACAATGAGGTTATGCAGACACTTGCAAACTTAACGGCATGTTGTCGGATTGCTGACCATGCTGATCAGCCATCATTATCAGCTTGATGGCAAATAGTGCCCATATATTTATATCGATAAAATTACGCTACGTGTCTTAGTTACTTATTGACATTTGTTAGGCTTTGTGGCAAACCTTCATGATAAGTGATACTGCGTGACTCAATTAAAATGGGTCGCTTGTAATCTATGAATTTTGAACTTTCTCTAAAAGTTTAGAGGATTCAGTATTTCAATTAATATGTACAGCTTTTATTTTCTGGTTCCTTGACGAATGCAGAATTTTATCCGCATCAGTTGCATAATGAGCGATGTCTTCTTCTGTGATTACGGAAGACTGAACCTTTGAGTTGTTGGTCTGACGTTCGACATATGCAGAAATTGGAACAGTTTGTGTAGTGTTAGGCTTTACCAGTTGAGGCATTTCATTCATCGACTGGAAAACGTAGACATTAAAAAAAAATTCATATTATTGCGGTTTTTTTATTTCATCAGTTTGGCATTTTTCGCGTAACTTTACATTTTTTTTGCTATCAAGCTGATAACAAATATCCTAATACCAACTGAGCCATAAGGCTTATAGTAAATTGGTTGACAGATTGAGCTTGGTAGCAAAAAAGCATTACTAAATACCATTATTTTTAAATCAGATGCAACGCTTAAACTTTTGATATCTTTTGATTTTTTCAGAGTTATCAGTGCTTAAAAGGTATTACTACTGTATTTAATGCTTTATTACTTGAAATTGGAACAGTTTGTGTAGTAGGTATTTGCTATATTCGTATCGATCGTAAGCGGTCGGTTCCCAACGACAGACCTTAGCGACGGGTCGGTTGGGCAAATCTAGTCGCAGTCGCATGAATACTCCAACGACTGGTATATGAGAATCATGAGCAAGGGTTTCTGGCTTACGGAAAAACCATGGAGCCATGACGTGGAGAGGACGCTCGACAATAGCGGACCCTACAATCACGTGGGACAAACGCTAGGAAGAAAAAAGAGAGTAAGTGTTGATCGTATAGTAAAAATTCGGAATTTCAATGCTAATTTTTATGAGCATTACAAGGGAAAACAAACAGACAATGATAATTAAAACAACATGCACACAGTACTGAAACTTTCAAAAAGTTTTGGATGACAAATCGGATAAAATTTAAATTATTTCCAACTAAAAATCTGGAAAAGGACGATGTCGCAAGTAATGAGGCAGAGAAGGAGTTGAATTGAAACTGAAATAACAATTGAATATATAAGTTACAAGTATTAATTAGCTTGTCTTAATACTATTAAGATAAACCGTTAATTGTTTCTCTAAATATCACTTCCACATCATCTATGGCTCTGTGAGACAAACACCGCAATACCTTGCAAAGTTCTATGACACAGAAATTGGTATCGTTTGCTCAACAATTGTCCCTTCAGCACTCTCACCGGTGATTCCCTCAATTAGTGATCCATTCCGACTCGATTCCTTAGCATTCCTTAAATTTCCCTTTTTCACATCGTCCATTTTTGGCAGTTGCGATAGATCGAACATTATAAAATTAGCGCTTCGTTTCGACAAGCATGGGTAAAGTGACAGGTAGTTTCGAGGTACCAAACCACGCTCGGATGTCTTGCTGCTTCGGGCATCACAACCTTCCTCATTGCCAGCGATTTCGCACAACCACCACGACGACGATGAGGTGCAACCGTCGACTGGCTCTTTTTTCAGCACTCGCAGAGATGCGCCTACCGGAAAACTTAGTTCATCTTCCTGTTCTCTGTCATAGTCGTATGCCGCATACATCTAGAAATTACACTTTTTCCTAAATGCTAGCAAAATCATTTTAACAAATCAAATATGACCATGAGCATGAAAACAATTGTACGACACATTGTGGTTATATGAAAATTAAATAATTGCAGCATAAAAACTTGAAATCGTCAGAAATCAGTAGATTATTTTACATTAGAATTATTCCTTAATTAAAAAAAGATGAGACACATTATGACAAATATAAAAGCAAAATTTAAAAGAAATCACCAATCCATTGTTGACGATTCCGGCTTCCTCATCGGCAGCCTTAAGATAGAGTTTACAACCTTCGTAGCCATCTTCATCCTCCTCACATTTCTCAGCAGGTGTCTCCAGATCTGACAATGTTTGTGCAAAAATACACGCACCACTTTCCACCAACAACTTCACCATCGGTAGATTGTTACAGGAAGCTGCACAATGCAATGGTGTCCAACCATCTGAATCCTGAAAGAATGAATTTTCCAATGCCACGCTTTTCACAAAAAATTATGAAATTCAAATGGGAAGAAAGTTTAATTTGAAAATTTCAAACTGAAACGATTTTTTTTGGAAAAATTTCCAAGACATAGCTAAAATATGCAATGATTATGGATATTTCGATATTGTATTTACTTAAAAATAGACCCAAAAACAAGCGAACTGATAGCAGTAGATAGGACCACTAATTTCATCCCGCAACATCATATTGTTTTGTCACTTCACTACGAAAACATTAAACCGTCAAGTCTATGCCAAATTTACGATAAACATTTAAGCGCTTTTAAAGGACTTACGTCCATGAAATACGATGAGTTTGTCATGAAAAACAATTTTTCAAGGAAAAATTTCCATGCAATGCATTGATTTGTAGAAAATTCAAAAGATCACATTGAAATTTACTTGAAAAATGGAAACTAATCGACGTACTTGGGCATTTACGTCCGCAAACGAATCCACCAAATAACGTACGATCTCGTAATGGCCGGCACAGATCGCATTGTGCAGTGCCGTTATGCCTTCATCATTACACGCCGATATATTTGACAGCTACAAGAACAGTAATTTCTATTAATATGGAAATTACTGCATACAAAATATAAGTTCTCAAATTTTGAAAAAACTAAAATCAATTAATTTAAAAATTTCTTTGAAATTTAATTTTGTATGCAGTAATTTCCATATTAATAGAAATTACTGTTCTGCAATAATGTATATTAGCGATCTTTATAACAATCAAAACTACCAATCAATCCTATCCCAGAACATTGTACGCAAAAAAATTATACTTCCATAATATCCTACGACAATTCTATATTAGCACGTTTAATCTAAGTAATCAATGTCCTATAATATCCGATAACTGGTTAATATTAGCACCTATATCAACAAGATTAATAAAATTATCATCCATAACATTTAAGGCGAGGAAAGCTACGGTACGCAATGCATACATATATATCATTTAAAATCACAGTACAAATTTGAAAAAATAAAATTTAACCTTTGCAGCACTTGCTTCCACCAAGTCCATTTCACCTTCCAAGGCTGCATCTAATAGCAATGCTAATGGATCAAAGACCACTTTTCTCCCACTTTTTTTCACTTTATTGACACATAAAATACCCTAAAATATGCAAATAACTTGATTTCTTTTGAACGTGATTAATTTCTATTTTCCCATTACTTCTACTACTGAATTCATTCCCCTAATGGTATATCAAAGGCATGCACGAAAAATGAAATACAATCCTAAGAATTGAGCGTTTAAGAAATGAAACTAAAATGTGCCTTTTTCGGCAATGGTCTGATGATTTCCGCAATGCCAGATGTTTTCTTCTGCGTTTCCATTTCGCCATTCTTCATTGACTGACCGGTAACTTCCTTAGCAACCCATGCTTTCCCTTGTTCACACCTTTCCACCATCTCATTTTCAACCGCTGGCAATTCATTGAGTTGAATATCCTTCCAAAGATCGGACAAATGTCCATTTGGTACTGTCGCTGCTACAACTACCTCTTCTACACCATTCTTTTTTTCGTCATAAATCATTTCCGGTTCACTTATTCCACCTGTCGCACTCTGTAAACATCCCACCTGTATCAGGCTAATTTACCATGCTTGCATGTTCACTAACCGATTCATTACTTTTATTAAAAAACAGCAGAAATATTTGAATTCAAGACTGATGCAATTACTGAATATAAAAGTAGAATTGATCACAGCATGGTACCTTGTCAGGTGTCATGAAAAGGTTGCCAATATCAAGACCGACCAGTAAATGAGTACGACCCTTCTTCTGCTCATCAAGCAAAATTTTCCGTATGTATTCCGTTTCACTGTATGTTGTATTATCCTGTACAGCCCATGACCTTTGAAAAAAATAAGAAGGAATACAAAAGTGGAATATTTGAACGATTTTAAATTTATTAGATTTACCGTTTCATTTGAGAAATTTAAATATGTAACAGTGCAGAGCTGATAATCTGCAAAATTAAAGCATTGTAACCTTCTTTTTGCAGCTCGCAACGTATCGGGTCGTATAGATATTTGGTCAGCTCCTGTTAGCTTCGCATTATCGACCAAATCTGATTGCAGAAGTTCATCCTGACTTTCCACCGTACCGCTAATATCATTAGCTGACTTTATCAAAGTACTCCGCTGGTTCTGTCGCTCCTCTCCCATTTCACATGCCGACAACTTTTCATTCGAACGATTAACCGTATCAAACGCCCTCTCATCCAATTTTGCTGCTATTCGCTTCTCAAATATCGAATTCTCAGTATTTGTCGGATATGGATCCTTGGGTGGTGGCGGTGAACTGTTACGATCCACAATGTTGAAAGTTGCTCTAAAATCATTTCAAATATAATTTTTGGAAATTTCCTTTCAGCATGAAAATATAAATTAAAGCGCGACAATGTTTGTCAGTCATAGTTGCAATATTCCAATCCATATTTCAGAAGAAATTTTAGAGACTTTTCCTCAATCGATTGTTTGATGGCTAGTGAAGGTAATATGCGAAAACCATTTAATGATGGACAATTGCAATGTGCAGCAAACTGCTTCTATACCTCGCTTTTCCAAAAGTAGAAACATTGCTGCGCGGCTTATTCGGCAACTGAGGACAACTTGGAGACAACTCACATCCAACGTCTGTCGCTGAATTCGACTGAGTGACCTGAAAAACGCTATCACATCCAGGACTATTTGGTGGAAATGAGTGCAAATTTAAATTGACAATCAGTAAAAGAAACAAAGAATCGAAAACTAGCAAAGCCCCGTGAGTCCTCTGAAATATGTGCAACTATTTACCTGCATACCTAAACCCGATCCGTATTTGTAAGCAAAAAGACTGAATTTATGCAAAAATCGTAACAAATAATTGATAAAAAGTCTAAAATCGGAAGCACCGCTAACCTGAAATGGTTCAATAGATGCTCGAGGTCGATAGGATGAATCGAATGAAAATTGTCGTGACTTTTGACAATCTAGATTCGCTGAAGTCGGCCGTAGCATTCCCGTGTCATTGGAATGCTGCAAAGCCAATGGTGAACTCCCTGACCCATCGTTGGCATCACTTCGTGAACTGATATCAACGTTCGACGCTGTAGTATACGCTGGCTTTAAAGATGACGTCCGCATAGAATACGTCTGTAAAATCCGGTTTTTATGAATCACAAGAGTAGCAATAGTAGACAAATCTATACAAGTTATTTGCAAAGTACTAGTTAAAATCTGTAATTAGGCAGGCGGAACAAATTACTTAATTGCACGAATAATATTAATCGAGCCAGAATGTCCCGGCTAATTTACTGGTGGATTTGCTTTACAAGCGAAAATTTTGAGAATTTTAACCATTTTGAATGAATCCATTGAACCTGTGAAATAAATTCTCCAAGTGAGAAATAGCATACGTAGAACCTCCCTTACTCTTTACTTCACAGGCTCACCTCACAAAACCTAGCAAGCTTGGACGTGACAACGAGACTCTCAAAAGTAGGTTTTGTCTAGAGTACCCCTATCTAGGGCCTTGTCAACTAACCCTAAATCACATGGACTCTTGTCCATCCGAAAGCCAAGAGCCTCAAAAACAGTTTGCCTCCTCCCTCCACTGGGATCTTTCCAGCACGGGAATCGCCCGAAGGCATCCCGAAATTTCGTTCGGAGGCTCAGTAAATCGATCAGAGAGTATTTCCACATAATTCCTGTTTATTATACTATAAAATTATTTAACTGACTTTTTGTTCAACTGTGTTACGGAATGAGAGATTAATTAAATTGAATTGACTAACACATGCAGGTTTCTTCTGCGAACTCATTAATCTCTGTTGCTGTTCTCGAGCGGCGTTTAATGCTATCAATCGACGACGACGTAACACATCCAACTTAAATTTTAAAACATGTCAAACTGATCAAATTTCAGTTTAAGCGATAAATCAACTCAAATATTTGAAATTCAATTTCACGCATACACAAAGCGTGAAAACTGTAGAAAATTTTTTCACCTGCAAAAAGAAATAAAAATAAAATAAACGAGAAACTCCTGATATATAAAAAGAAGCATATACAAATACCATAAAAGATACTAAGAAAAGTACTAAGAAAAATAAACAAACCTCAAAATTATAAAAAAATAAGATTGAAAGTAATACCATTTCTCACGTAACGTAGAGTAAAATTATGCATGTTTTCTCGTGCACACATAAATCGAACTAACGAATACTTCTGTCACGTACACGTATACGTAAAAATGATGCGTACAATTCCTTCACATTTACAATGACAGTACTTTACTTTAAGTGGTAAACGTAATTTTTTCATGATTGTTTTTGTGAGAAAAAGGTTTAAAAATTATATGCTTAAATTACAGTGGCTGTTGTTGCTCTGAGGTGTTTTGTCATTAGTACTTTACACGTAGCACGTGAACAAGTATCCTTCGTCATCAGCCAGTGAAAAAAAGAATATGACTCGGTAGGAGAAACGCGGAGATTAAATTCAATCCTAAAGAGGAGAAAAAACGTAAATTCATACTTGCGTTTGTAGTGACGTAAATTTAGAGATGACACTTCGCAAATGTTGCTCCTGCGTCGCGCAATTAATTTGCAACTCGTTCAACTGCTTTTCAGCTAATATTCTATGATTTGCAATTTGTTGTGTTTCACGTTCCATCATTTTTAACCGTGCCATTTCACGTTCCTCAAATTGTATCTGCAAAATCCAAAATAAAAGTTTAATTATTTGCAGTGGAAAAACGAGGAGAATCGGAAGTAGCACCGACTAATTTCAAAAAAAAAAAAGAAAAATGGAGTGAAGAATGGATAGTGAACACTTTCAAACAGCATCAGAATACCTTCTGGAATTGAGGTCATTCAAATTGATCGATGCAAAATTTCCGTGCGAACTTTAAGATTAATACAAAATGTTCTACTATCTTCCCTTCTTCCCAAATTGGAGATTTCAGCTAACTTTCCACTATTAAATCAACAAGGAATTATTCCCAAACAAAATAACACTTGCAAAATTCAAATAAAAATATTTTAGGAAATTTTTTCATTCGCTATAACTTAATTTACCACTTGCATCCTTGGAGTTTAAATTGAAATTTTTGTCGATTTAAATCTAACAAAACTTCAACATTCGAGACGTAAGAGTACCATGCTACTCATTAGTACGACTATCGATCGACTGCTAATTAAACATTCTTCTCAACTGATCATAACTTGAAGTTTCATCACCGCTACTCAACCCGCTCTGTTCATCCCACCAAATTCAAAAGCAAAATTTCTATCCGTCCACAAACCTCATTCCTAAGTACGACTAGTCGTATTGGCGCGTTATCAACACGGTCCATACGTGTCTCATGTTCATGAATCAATCGTCGATTGGCGTAAATTAAACATCGCTGTTGTTCAGCAGTTTGCATCAATTCATCATAAGTAATGATGGAATTGGAACTGGAAAAAAGAAACTAAATTACAAACTCTTTCAATTCAAATCGAAAGACTTAAAAACAATGCTTTCAGTTTATCAGGTATCCGTAAAGTCCGGTTCATTGTGACGGACTAAATAAACATAGACCTGATAAACTCTTCAAATACTTCATACATTCCCACCCCTTTTGAAATTCACCACTTTTCCATTAATTATTAATCCAAACCTTTAAAAAACTTCTCAATTATCAAGAATTTTTTAAATGTACAAATTAGTTTGCTTTTTTAATTTCAATATTAAATCCAGACACAAAACATACAAGATTGAAGAGCGAAAACTTCAAAATTAATTTTTCCATCAAATTCTTATCTATTGAATTAACTTTATAAAACGCCGACACCGCTAGAAGAAACTTTGTAAATTTCCAATCGATTTATCATTCCTTCATAAAATACCTAGGATGGCTCCTTCTCGGAATTCTTGAATGTCCGGGCTGTGTTGTTGGTGGTTGTACAACACGAATTGGTTGATGCGACATCTGAAAGTTCAACTGTCCCAAAACAAGAAATTTTTAAAAAATTTTGAAAAACACGCAAAATTCTTCGATAAATCGTAATGTATTGCAATACATTTTAAATTAATTTGACCCGAAAATTACATTTCATATTAATTTTTTTTTGGTTTTTCAGTGGTTTTTCAGTTTTGGTTACCAATAGCTCAGTGGGTAATCCGCATGTCGAGAGATTGATAAGATACACATACAAGGGTTCAATCTCCGACAATGGCCGTATGAAAGAAGGATCCTGCGCCACCTGCATGGAATGGACAAGAAGCACAACAAAAAATCGCTTAATCGCCCCAAGCCCAAAACACAATAACAAAGGGAAATGGAACACAACAACAACTTGCATCTAAGGAGCCGGACGTACGAAGAAAATGCTCACAGAAGCGGACCCTGCCACCAAGCGGGACAAACGCTAAGGAAAGCAATAAATAAAAAATTAAAATACTCGATGAAAATTGTACGGTACGGATAATTAAGACGAGAACTAATCATCAAAATTTGAGAGCCTAACCGCTTGTTTCTCTTCTTAAACTTTGATCATTTCAAATTTAAACAGAAGAAAAAATGACAAGTTAGTAGGAAAACAACCTTTGAAACGAAATACTCTTTTCGAAAGATCATAAAGTTAACCGTCAATGGAAATACAAACCAAATACTGAAAATTTCCGAACCAAAGTTTTTTCCAATTTCAACAATTAAAACTTAACAAACAATGAAAACGAAGAAAGCATCGAACAGCTACCAATTACACATATTTGATAACTGCTTTCTCTTCATTAGAACTAGAATGAATGAATTCAAATTATTTGTTGGAAAATGGCAAATTTTCCAACAAATAATGCTTCGGCAAATTTTGAATTAAACTAATTTAAATTGTGAAAGTAATACTTTACGGGCAAGCATGAGTGTTTTTGGCAAAACAATCGGATCTGAAAAATGAAATTGGAAATGTGAACCAAAACTGCCCAAAGAATCTCTCTGACAAAGTTGTAGGACAAACTTGTTGCTCGGATTGGTAAGTGAAGGGAAAGTACCGTAAGACTGGTGAACAGATTGTCAAACTCTGAGAAAGCGGTGAACAAATGAAAGTAATGGGGGAGGAAGTAGGGAAGTGCGGAACGGAAGTTGTGGGCTGAGAGCGAAGTGTATGTTTGCGTAATAGAAAAAAGAATTCGCAGTGGAAATTAGCAATGTTGGAAGAAAAGTCTCCGAAAGGAGGGGGAATGATCGGAGACTAATTGATTTGTTGTGCAGCAGAAAGCGGATTAATTAATTAAAAGACAGGTATCCATGTTTGAAGTATCTTTGGAAGTGCTGGCACTTTTGGAATTCCCAATAATTACAATTAAAACTGAAATTTCGAAATTCATGTGCAACGTCAAAAATGCTGTATTCAATGAGTACAGATGTTCAACTTCCCACAATAATCCTATCCATACATTCGTTAACAAATATATTACATCGAATTCAACCATTTACATGAAGCTGTTGTAAGTTGAAGTACCAATAAATAGTGCAGTAGTAAATGAGGAATCTCAGTACAATTTAAATTTTAAAATGAGTAATTTGATGAATGAGACAAGTGAAAGGAAAAGATAAGAGAGAGAGAGAGGGATCGTGATATGTCGGGGATGTGGGAAGTAATTTGACAACCAAAACTTGTTCATTCAGCATAATTTAGAAATGAAAAGTTCCAACAAAAATGCGGTAAAATCAGAAAATAGCATGGCATTACTGAGACCGATGTGGAACCGCGAATGTGCGGTCTCTCATTACCAATAATCGATAACTAAGGTATTGTTTTTTAAACGCAATTTATCCAAATAGATACAATTTAAATCGAAATTTGAACTTAGAAAGGAATGAAAAAAAAGAAATTTGAAAGACACAAAACCATTTTCCTACTGCTGGAAGTATGAAATTTTTAAACCTGCTAGTGCAATTCAAAGCTTAGCAATATTTTTAAAAAAATTTGAAAAATCTCGACAGAATTCACAAAAACATTCACCATTTATCATGCAAAAATAAATTACAATTATTTTTATTTTGGAACCAAAATAATATAAAACAAACTAATTAATCGATAAATTAAAACGAATTGACCGATAAATTTTTAATTTTATGGTAATAAAAAGTCAAGAAAAGGAATATGAACTTTATGAAATTGTTGAAGAGAAAAAGTTGCCTAAAAGTTGTAATTTTTAAATTTCAACAGGCAGAAAAAATCCAACAAAATTGGTTAGGTTGAACAGAGAGAAAGGAAAAGACAGATATTTGATTGACAATTGTAAAAGACGGCTCGCTCTTCAGTTATACCTTGACTTATGACCTTTTTTGTTTTTTTTACTAAGAACTTAGTAAAAGCAGATCTCAAATATAATTGAGCTTACTAACTACCGAGAAAATGAAAATTTCTAATGCAAATTCCAATCCAAAAAATTTCCACTGCATTGATTTAATAAGGGAGAAAATATTTCCACCTATTTCCAGCAATCGCTCTGTCGTCCCGCGGATCACTCCATTGTTCTCGGTAGAAGTGGTTACGGTAATACAGAAGGAATTTATGGTACTGCTTCTTCGCGGGAAAACGAAAATATACTTTTTGCGATCGTTGAAGATAAAAGAAAAAAAAACTGTCGAAAATAGAAAAGAAAAACGAATAAATTGAAATTAAAAAAAAATATACAAAGGTAAAAGAGAGAGGGGGAGAGAACGAGAGAGACAGGTAGTCTAAACTCTTTCGTCTAAACACAGTTTTTGCGAAATTTCAAGGTGACCGGTCATCATCGCCTCTTCTGATAGAAAAAGAAATGAAAGAGATAAGGGCAGATGGAGAGAGGAAGAGAAACCTTTGTGATTAACTCATTCGATTGCAAAATAGAAAAGAAAACTTGAAAGTGACAGGGAAAAAATTGAAAAAGAAAGAGGTAAGGAAAGAGGAAGAGCGGGAGAGATTGAAAATATCAAACAAGCAAAATACAAAACTTTGAAGGTCAAAAGAGACAGAGAAGGAGAGAGATAAAAAACGGATCAGCTTGAAAAGATGGTGAACGCACGGAAGAGGACATGTGACAATTTTCCTCTATCGGTCAACAACATCTCCTAGACGAATAATAAACCTGTGTTGTAGAACAGATACATTGTGTGTCACACATCTTTTACCTCTACCACTCTACCCATCGCTACTGTGTACCCGCACCTGCACCTGTAGGATCTACTCTTGAATTCATTCATTTCGGCCATCAGTTCTATTACGAACTTTAGCTATTTGATGAATGAAGGATCTGTATGGGGC
>JABVXS010001465.1:0-14580 GCA_013365335.1 Madathamugadia hiepei | reverse complement strand
GTGTGTGTGTGTATGTGTGTGTATGTGTGTGTATGTGCATGTGTGTGTATGTATGTGTATGCGTATGTGTGTGTGTTTGTGTTCGGATAGAACCACAATCAGGAATGTTTGTTGGGAAGCTTGACTGTTAAATGAGAGAGGTCAAAAACGCCCGAATTGTTAGGTGAGAGAGGTCGAACACGCCCGAATTGTTAGGTCAGAGAGGTCAAACACGCCCGAACTGTTAAATCAGAGAGGTCAAAGACAAACGCGGTAGAACATAAATAAGCGATGCTATAATCTAACAACAATTTCATTACTCAACAACGGTGACTGAGTGTTTCATCCAATATCATCATCACCATCACCATAATCATCATAATCATCACCATAATCATCATCATCATTAGCAAACCCAACAAGATTACCAGCTTAGCTGCTCGCCTTCAGGAAGGTTGCGAGAGATACGGAATGTAAATAATCACCATAGAGCGGGCCTTTTGAGCCTTGTAAAGTTAAAATTGTCACCCGAATCGTGACATTACCAATAGTTTCTATCACTTACAATATTAACATTCAGGTCATATCCGGAAAATTCATTTAAACCTTTTGCTTAGATTACTATTATGGTTCACGAGAAATAGGACAGATAGAGAGTACAACCTTTAGAAAGAACTGCCACAGTAGCAAAAGTTAATTCTTCTCTTTTTTCAATACTAACAAGTTTCTTTTTGTTTTTATTCTCACCAATATAACCCAACAACAACAACAAAAATTCATGGTTTAATAAACAAGAATTCAAATTTAATCAAATTTCCAGCAAAATGTCAACATTTTTTTTTGCCAGAAATGAGCTCACACTAACAAACAAGAATACCACCACTATCACCACTGCTACCACCACTATCACTACCGCCTATCACCACTGCTACCACCACTATCACTACTGCTACCACCACTATCACTACTGCCGATCACCACTGCTACCACCACTATCACCACTGCTACCACCACTATCACTACTGCCTATCACTACCACTATCACCACTGCTACCACCACTATCACTACTGCCTATCACCACTGCTACCACCACTTGTTCAGAAGTTCACAATGTTTACCATATAAATTCATATTTTACATTTGAAAAAAAAAAAGAAAAAGTAAATTCCATTGATACCATTGGAAATTTTTGAAAAGCTAATTTGCTAATAAGCATCACTTTCCTGGAAACTACCATCCCAAATAAGCTATGATAAATGTTACCAACATTAATTTCAACCTAGCTAGCATTAAATATCCATTAACGGTATTGACATTCAGGTTAGAGTTGGAAAATTCATTGAGCCTTTTAGTTGGATAATTACAATGGTTCAGGTAACAGGATAGTTACTAATTAAGAGAACTTGACAACGAAAATATAATGAACATTAAAATAGTGGGGTAATTTAAAAAAAATTACTCAATTTTTTTCACACATTTAAAATTTTAATCATTCGATTCAAACTTTCCCCCTAACAAAATCATTCCTATCACAGTATTAAATTGCTAATCATAGATACAGGATTAATGAGCTTATTTCAATGTTTGAAATTATTTAGCAATTAAAGATTTGTAGTAATGCAGACAGTAACTATCGCCTGTCCGTCTGTCACTAGAGAAATGATAGATTCTCATTGCTTTAGTTTCAAGTTCTTTTTAAATATTTGGAAATGAATGATGAGGATGAACCACTGATAGGATATCATTTGAGTCAGTTTGAAAATAAATCTGAAATTAAGCGAAAACAAAATGAGGAACCAGCTCTACTCAAATCACTATGTGTGTGTGCGCGCGTGCATGTGTGTGTTGAGGTGAAAAATTAAATGAATGAGTCATTTTGTTCCTTTCTCTCTCTCTCTCTCTCTCTCATCTCCTCCACATATCCTCCATTATATTATCTGCAATATTTAAATTCAATATATTATATTTTAAACGAAAAAATAATGTAAGTACTTGTAAGCTCTTAAATACAACAACTTTGATTTTGGGATGGAAAATGAAAGAAGGAAAAATTTGGCTAAATTAGGCACGAACCAAAATTATTAGCGAGAGAGAGAGAGAGAGAGAGAGGTGAAAGAATGCGTTGAAATTTCAGACAGCGAAATAATAATAGCATTCAGCTTCCTGGAATAGCTGAACAGATGAGAATTTTATATTTCAATTGAGTAGATATCAGCTTTAGCCTCTGGTTAAATTGCCATTTCGAAAAAAAAAAAACTTAGTAAGGAAAAGTTGCAGGGAATGCACAAATTCTTCGGAGACTAAACTGAGAACAAGGAAGAGCGAGCGCATGTAATAGAGAAAAAGACACGACATTGACAGAGGCGACAGTTTCAAATGACACAATTACACATCCCTGCACTGCACAGTGCGTACATAAACACTTCAAGTGTGCAACACACTGCTGCTAAATATACGAAAATAACCATCCTCTCATTGAGTCGTGAAAAATGAAATTTTTAAAACCAATATGAAAGCAATATTCAAGATATCTATGTTTACCAATTAATTAAGCAGTTTCATGTATAAATGATTTGATCTTTGATCTAATCTAAAATGTTTATCTACTGGTGAGTAACGCTCTATCCAATCTCACACAAAGCACAGTAACAGCCTGGTTACATCTTACATGCTTACCACATCCCTTCCACACCCATTCATTTTACTATAAATCGCAATCTACAATTCTAATTCATCATTGTCAACTAAGAACAATAGACGGCCGCCACCACAAATCACCACGAATTACTCACTCATCATTTGGATTATTAACTGTTGACCCTCATTTTTCTACTGTTATTCAAAACTTTCTCAATAAAGGCTTCTATATTCCTCCAATGCATTCATCCAGAAGACAGCTCTTCTGGAACAAAAGAAGGTGAGAAATTCCTTTTCTTCAATCAATAAGGAGTATCCTCCGAACATATTTGTCACGGAAAATCATAAATTCGCGATAGATGATACTACTTGGTGGTTGTGCAACGATGAGAATGAGGAAAACCGTATATCTGTAATGAAATGAAAATGATTTTTATTAATTTTTTTTAAATACACGACATGATTGATCTCTGGGAAGAAGAAGAAAACACCTAGCTAGACTCTAAATTCATTGAGAAAGTTGGAAAAAAAACTTTTCCAACAACAATACTGATGTTTTGCAGCAATTATACAATTGCTTCGAAGAGGCTTAACATTACATATTTATGAGAGTACCAAGAAAATATTATTCAATGAATAAGAAAACCGATAATTAAGTTTTTTCAAAAAAGAAACCATCCGGAATATTTCAATATAATGAGTAATTTTTTTAATGGTTTTTTTTTTTTGAAACTTAACTTCCTCCAGTATTTTAGTTTGTAACATAAAAAGTTTGCTTGAACAGTGAACTAAGGAAACGTTCAAAAAGGATTCGGCTAAAATAGAATAAAGGAGAAATTCAGTGGTGTTACAAGAATAAATTGGAAGAAGTAAATGCTTCTTCACAAGCGGAATCTTCGCTATTATGCAGAATAATCCAAAACATTGAGGTACACTATCCTAACCAATCTATCTTCTTTTATATTATTTTATACATAATGGTCATCGTAGAATAAAATAGCACAAAATAGAATTGGATCAGTACGTATGCAAGAAGCAATGTGCACCTTGTGTCGTGAAATTTTTTACTGCCAGACAATTTTATTTATAAAAGCGCGGAACAATTTGAATAAAGCAAAGTAGAATCATAGCTATAAGAAACTGAAGACATCGGATGGTGTTGAGACAGTCGATACGGTCGTTTTGAGAATGAATGGATGAATGAATGGGATCATTACTTGGGTTATATATGGAATAATTTTGCATCACTGCATCACATCATTGTCCCTGGTAATTGCGAAACAAAGGATTTAGATTTTTGAAACAAAGGTTACATTTTTCGTGGTTAGCATTACATTTTATGATTAACAAAGGGTTACATTTGCAATTAACAAAGATTTACAATTCCTTTTGTATTTAACAAAAACTTACAATTTGCGGCTAACAACGATTTACAAGGTTTACAAAGGCTTTGTTGCGCATTTAGAATTTTCGATGAGGGAAGGATTTTTGCAATTAGATACTGACTCATAGCATTTTCGTTTTTTACAACACCTTGACTAAGCACCTATCCCCGATCTTTGAACATTGACGCATTTGTGGATTGTTTACGACCGGATGTAAATACTACTAAACCAATGTTTTTGTTGCTGCAGTTAAAAATACAGACGGCATCACTACCATGCATGCTCTCTGATTATCCTAAACGGATTCTTCAATAAAGCTGATAACAATTAATGTTCATAAATCAACAAAAGATTCAACTCCAAAATTTCAAATTTCAGTCTAATCACAAAACCAGAAACTATTGCTATGAATCAAATTTAAGTTTTCGATTTTTTGAACTGACATGTCTGAAAAATATTCCGTTGCTTCAGGATTTCCACAAGCTCACCTAGTCTACCTGTGAAGGTTCCAATGTTTAACGTGGCAATTTTTATCTCGTTACTCCGTGGATTGTACCGTCTGACATTATTGCTAATATTCCGGATTATCCCACGTAGGCGACTAACTTTACCCGACCGGCCCGTCGCTAGGGTCTGTCATCGGTAATTACTAACTATATCAAAGCAAAAAAAAAAACATTACCATATCTCAAGCCATTTTTTTCTTATTTCGCGTAGCGAATCGAAAAATATAAACAAACTGAATTTGCCACAATGGTTCCAACAAGAAATTCAATTTGGGCAAGCATTTATTGCAAAATTATGCCAATTTGTAACAAATAACGGTTTTTTGAAAATGAAAGGCTAAATCAAAGGAACGATGAACCTAAAAATTGTAATCACTTCAACTACAAAAAATCACTATAAAGGCACATAATGTACATGATAAAACAAGCAAGGATTTGTGATACAATCATTCAAACACAAATAAAATGAAAAATAAACACGATTCTCACCCGGCAAGAAAAGCAGTTTTTCGATTATACATGAAATAAATATGCCATTATAGTACAGAAGGAACAGTAACATACAACTTCAATCATAAAAGCTAAGGAGCTTGCAATTTTACGCATAAAATTTATATGATGGATTTATACCCTTTTTAAATGTTGCATTAATGTTTTACGACTTTTTTGGAAATTTACAATAAAAGTACAAAATCAATTTTATCTACTTCACTTGGCCAAGCACTCAAATTTCAAATCTTCGTTTAAACAAAATTTGTTTAACATAAAGCAAAATTTTTCAGTTCCTTTTTGTGAAAACTGCCAGCACAGTTTTCGTTACTACAGCTGAAAGACTGCTAAAACTAGGAAAATAAAAATTATAATAATTGCTTCAAAGCTAAAAAATATCTTACAAACTACGGCAGTGTAAAAAGCGGCAATCCTAATTTAAACAGTAGTAATAAGCATCTGCTTGATAGTTTTTTTTCTTTCCGAACCTAACTGATTATCACACCGCGTTCCACTGTCATTGACATTTGCTACAACAGCATCTTTCCTGTTGTCATTTTCAGGTACAACAGCAACAGTAGAAGCCTACAAATGGAATTTTGATTAAAAAAATAAAAATATCCTTTAACTCACCATGCAATTGCCGATAATCTATTACATTGTTAATTACTCTTGAAATCATTTACAAGATTTCGACAATATAAGTCTCACTACATTATTTCTGCCAAAATTCTAGAGTATCGAAAGCAAAAATTTTTGAAACTGTGTTTCATTATTCAGTTCTAGAAAATATAAAAGGAAGACCTTATCGTTCACATTTCCATGATGCAGTGACAAAATTCTGTGGGATCGATTTTTGGTCAATTTCTGGATAGCATGAGGTTTCATTGTTTCATTAGTCGAACTAGCATAATTATGCGATGTTTTAGAAAAAACTACTCGATTTCGACGCATGGCAGGTCGCGGTATACTGATTTTTGAATTTGATGATGTACAAGATGAAGGAATAGGTTTAGCTTTCGGTAAAACGAACCGCTTAGGTCTTGGCAAAGAACGTGCATGTACCCAATCTTTGCAATTCTTAAACAAAATACATATTTGGAACAAGAAATTTATATATTTTTTAACGAAAGAGAAATATCTAAAAACAAGATTTGGAAAATATAATATCATTTAAACTTATGATATAAATCAAAGCAATACAAATGGCAACACTAACAGCTCAGTAGAAATCAAAAAGGACAAAACTAAAATTTATTATTACTTTGAATGAAAAGTGAACGAAATCATACCTCTGATGATTTCTCAGCAACAATACCGGGGTTCAGAGTTCTCGAACCAGCTGTAGTCGAGACGGAAACTTTCTCTTCAATCGATTTTGAAATAGGAGCATTATTTCGCGATGTTTTTACTGCAAAAAAATTTTGGCTAAGAAACTATTACCAAAAGCTCCGCTATTTCACTCAACAGTCACTCAAAAGATTTCACTCTCAGAAAACTTATTATAGTGACCTTTTAGAAATGAATTCCTAAAAAAATTGCCATGCGATGAAATGAAAACAACTTTTTCAATAGATCCTAATTGAAAAAAAAGACAAAGAAGTGCAGAAAAATTGGTCAAAATTTTGAAGATGAACTTGTTGGTGTAGATGTTATCATCGGATTACAGGATGAGTTGTTTGGTGAACTACAGTTGCTCAGCGGTGCCGGAAGTGAAAAAAATTCTTGCCGCGATAATTGCTCTTCGTCATTTTTCTGAGCCAATTCAAATCGATCCAACGTGTTAACTTGTAAATGACTGAAAAACGAATTTAGCGGCTCTTTAAAATCACAAAAAAAAAGGTTTGTAATGACTTCGAATTTTAGTTTTTTCGAAAATTAATTAAATATGACATCAGTTCTCGTTGTCCTATTATTAGTTTTCCCACAATTAAAAAATTGGTACAAAATTGAACATGATTAAAGGTTGAAACAGTTAAAACCACTGAAGACTACCAAATAAGTGTACAGAAAGTCTAGTCGGGAAATACATTTATAGCTGAGAAAAAGCTCATCACACTACGTAATCAACCAACTAAATTTTAAAAAGAAAACCTTTCTTTTTGCACAGACTTTACGTCATTTTGTTTGACAGTTTCTGACAAGATGCTACAATCTATTACAAGTTGCTCTGTCTGGAATTCATCATCGATGTCTTCGGGTATATTTTTATCTATGATCAGATTATTATCCGTCAAAGAACCATAGCTGTCTTCGCTCAGCGTGTCTCTCTCCTGAATAAATCTCTTAATCCGATTAAAAAAAAAAAACAGTCCGTTTGCGATTCATCATCGATGTTTGAGACTTTGGTTACCTCGTTAGTATCTTGATGAAGTAACAACGAAACATCCTGAGCTTTTTCTGTGGCTTTCTGATTTTCCACCAATGAACTTCGTTGCATTGCACCAATTCTTGTCTCAGAATTTGATGTGACCACTTTATTTCCAAACTTTGTTTTCATGTTTAAGCCGTTCAGCATCGGTTCCTTTGAACGTGAAACGCAACAGTTATGCGTAAGAGTGCGTGAATTAGAAAGAACCGCATGAGAAGCACGTTTAGGGCCACCTGACGTGTGTGCGGTATCACCCGTCATGGCCCTCGCTTTTTTTGGTGGTGAACCTATCCCTGACATATCATGTGTAAGATTAGAGCTTTGCGGCAGTATACTGGCAATGCTCTGCAGCAAGAAATCTTCGTTATCTGCTGAAATTAGTTTAATATATCCAATAATACTTCAAATGTTGAAGAAACGCAAGCAACAATATTAAGACCTCTGAACTAACTTTTCATACTCAATGCTTTTGCTGCAGAAAAATTGCGTACTCCACTACCGCCCTGTTGTTTCAGAGGAGACGGCTTCGGTTGAGCCTGTTCGATCATATCTGCTAGGAATTCTTCGTTGATTTCTACTCTAAAGTGAAATTTTTAGGGAAGTTATTTTTTTAATAAAATTTCAAAGCCCTTTTCACAATTCTTTTTTTGTTGTCTCAGACCCGAATTTTCAAAAGCCCTGGTACCTCTTGGGCATTGCGGATTCAATTGACTGATTTAACAGTTCCGAATCAGCACGGCCTATGAAACTTCCATAATCATCATCTACTGAACTTTCTTGCTCCGAGCTGTCTGAAAAAATCAGGCAAAAGTCACAACGTAAGTCTGAGCATTGCTACAAATATTTGAAGATTAATCCATCACTACTGGACAAAGTTTTACTGGGCCATCGCACGCTATCATAAACAATCCAAAAATTAGTAAACAACACTGTTCTCATGCAAGATGCCTTAATAATTGATAAATTTAGTTCAAAATCCATGTTACAAATGAATTAATAGGATATATATACCTTTTGTATTTCTATTGTTTTTACTAAGAGAACTATTTTCTCCATTAACTGATTTCACCGCATTTGACTTGGAGATTTCAACTGGTACTTCTTTTGATGTACTCATTTCATCTCGCGTTTCATTTCCTCCCGAGCTTGAAGTTCTATCAAAATTTTGCGAAGAAAGTGCTGGTGCACACTGAGTAGGAGAATCAGGAATTTCAGTAGTGCTAACCGGAGAAAGGCGATTACTTTCAGCTGCTGAATTGTTACAACTATTCCATGTGCTTCTTTCACCCTTTAAATCAATTTCTTGCGTAAAATATTGAAGTTATATCGTAAAAATGCAGGCAGCAATGACTTGAGCAGTTTAAATACATAAATGTTTAGGAGTAATTGAAATATGAAAGGAAACTGATAAAGACAGATCTTTCTTCGACTTCTACTGAAAACAACTTCTGAGATCCCTTATAATACCTTTCAAAATCGCAGATGATTTTGGAACTGGATATATTAAAAGAGCAATATAGTAATTATCTACATAAGCTATAGAATTTTAAAGGCATAATTCCGCAACGGAATGTAAGCATAGATCCACAACTACAAGCAAATAGAATCAAAACTTCCGTCTAAAACTGCAGGAAAATATGCACCGGAAATAATGAAGAAAGCGACTGCGTGCTGGTACAACGTGTACATCGTACACTATCTTCCACTTCAAACGATGGATCATCGGATCTGCTCAAAACTCTCAATTCATCACCTCCACCGCTTCCACGACTCCTCAAGTTTGGATCTTGCGGCTTTTCAATAGCACAGTTACTTGTTGTCGCTGCGGAAATATCCTTCATATCAATATCCTTCACAGTAGCTATTCTAAAAAAAGTGAAATAAATTTATGAAATCGATCCAATCTGCAATATGAGTTTCGTCTGAGCAAACAAGTTTCGTAAGTTAAGCAAAACAAGAAACATTTTTTGAATTTTTACGACTTTATAACAGAAAAATGTTTACGGAGAAAAGCGAGTAGCAGATTGCATTTGTTTAAGATATATATTGCTATCGCCTTCAATAGGTAATGGTGTATCCGATATTTCACTTTTCTGGAAAAATTGCCGTGGAAGAGACGCAAACTGTTGTTGGTGATGCGAACGGTCACCTGGACGAGGGGCAAAACCCTTCTGTGCAGTAGAAGCACATAATGGAGACGAGTATGGGAAATGTTCAGCATTCAATGTACTGTTCATGTTACTGGTTAGTACACTAGCTGCATACGAATGAGATGATCGATATTTTAACAGCCTTGAAGCATCCACGTAAGATGGAGCAAATGAAGGTGTTCCATCGTATGATGAAGACATACCTGAAATTTACCTCACACAACTCAAAAAATTAACATGATCGAGTAAATTTAAAGCCTAAGGTTACCGTCGAAACGATGACTGAGTTGCGGTGTATCAGGCACTGAAGGGTGAGGTGACGCAGGCACATAAACTCCAGAAACATTGAATGAATTTAAGTAATTCAACACATTTTTAACAGGATTACGAATATCTTCGCGTGTGGAATTCCGGAGATGATTCAACAATAACATGGCTTTATGATTCGAACTAAAAATGAAAATATTTTTTGGACGAAAATCGTCGTAAACTAGTTTGATAACTGCCAAAATTATTTCATACAACAAAAACAAATCTGCAAAAGAAACTGAATTCGGGAAATCAAAAACCAACTAATAGATATATAAATAAGCAACCGAACAAACAGATGCATGTACAAACTATAAAATTTTAAAAAGGACTTGACAACCGCTTACACAATATGAGACCGCAGCTGATGGCCCTTAGCAAGCAATTGCGACAGTATCCCTAAAGCATTTCCTATCACGGTGAACGATGGACTATTCAACAAGTCGATAAGGCGAAGCATCAACGTATGAATGGCACTTGGGGATAAATACTGATCTGCTCCCATTACTGCTAAGTACATTGATGCGTATTTTAAAACACCAGTTGCTGGTTCAACTAGCGTCTGTAAATGATAATGTAATAGTTTATGAGTAGAAATGATATGGAACCCAGTAAAGAAATGATTTAAATTCGCTCATTTATTCCTTTCTAAGTTAATGCCAATTTCATTAATCTAAGTTTAATATGATATTTGCTGAGGTAACTACTCCTTCATACTACAGTTAATATAACGTTCAGGAATGCGTGTACACATTATTACTGCACGTTAAATATTACAGCGGAGTTATCCACACGACTGTACTAAGCGAAGCAATGTTGTTAAGGATGTTTGATTTTTACCCACAAGTTGGATATAAAATATTGAAATATATTAATAAGCAGAAATTAACTTTCTGATGTCAATTCATTCAATTCAGAAAATTTTGACGTACCGTATGTTCTGCATCGTTAGTTGACAAGTCGATGAGCAATTCTAAAAATCCTGGCTCTTCACAAAGAGCTTTTTTATTGTCTCGTGAATGTGACGCTAAATTCCACAATGCAGACAGTGTAGCGCAAAGGCATTTCAACTCGGCTATGCGATATGCACGCAGAGATGCTCTCACAAGTGCAGGAACAGATGGAGCTAATGTTGCGCTCATCTGTGCATCTGCCATCCAAGATAAATTTCGTAATAAACCAGCATAAACCTAGAAAATTAGCTTCTACAGAACATAGCACTGTGATAAAAGTAAGCTCACTGGCCTACAAGTAGACGCAAGTATCACGAAAAAATTTGTAAAAGTACACATTAAAATTTGGAACCTGAGCAAGTCCATGGGAATTGTCTATAATTCTTATAACATATTCTATAAGATTCGGATGTGAACATAAACGACGTTTGCTTTGAGCATTTCCAAATGTTAAATTAGTTAATGTACTAGCAATCAGCTTCCTAATCGTTCGACTCTCCACTGGACAATCGATATCAAAAGCGCCTATTTCAAATATTAATAACTCTGCGACTGCATCCAAGACACCTAAAAGAAGAGCACGATGCAGTGCAGTAGCACTGATTGGTTTTAACAGAACATAGCATGAAAATTCATAATTCTTGAATCTCGAAATACCACTAACATTTTATCAAAGCTTAAACTTACCAACTACGGTGGCCAATTTACGGTATTCTTCTTCAAATGATTCTTTCATGATAGCTGTTAACGCTCCATGTGTATGTGTTGCATAATTTGTACTTGAAGCGGTATTAACGTTATGCATATAACGACGTAGCGCAAAAACCTGTTCTCTAACACAATTAGCTGCTGGCAATATGTGTCGAAGTCGCCGGCGTCTAAAAAATTGTCGTCTTAGCAAGTTAATAAAAATCACTGCTAATTGCCTCTTTAATATCAACTAATTTTTCTACACTACCACTTGTGATAATTATTGGTTTGATTACATACGGGATTTATGCACAAATCTGATTTACCCGAAATCCCCGTTCATTAATTGGGAAGAGTAATACAGCAGTTCCGTCTGATACTTCAGTAGTGTTACTACACTACATACACATAATTGGAAAGAAATGAATGCAACAAATTCATGCAAAATTTAATAGCAATGAACGATGGCCAAAACTCACCTACGATCATCAGGTTCCTCGCTTACCAACCATTCCAGCTGTCGATGAATTTTCTTCAAACGTTCACCTTCTCCATCTTGTGGAATACTGTTGCGAAGAGATGTTAGTCTAGAAGTTTGACCGTCAGTAGTATTAATGAAGCTCAAATGAATACACTATTAACAATTTATATTACTCTAGAAGATTAAAATTTGTGGGATGTGAGAGGGACTTTTTAATCTTCCTAGCAAAATATGAAAAAACAAAGACTGTACCGGAGAGAAGATAAGAGTGAAGCAATACGTTCAGCCACGTCCGGATTCATGTTTAAGCAACTTCCATAGTAAGTGGTGGATGACGAGGATGCGCTTTCACTCACTTCACCAGAAAACATATAACCCTGTAATATTTCTCAAATAGAAATATTCTTCCGGAATGTCAACATCTAATTAGTGATTTTTGAACAACAGCAATGAAGAGACACAGGTAGCAAGTAACATGAAAGACAGAGAGCACCAAGTTGATCAGTAATGGAAGAAAATCCATTACCGTCATTAATCAACCACCGGGTTCGTCCAACTGGTTCATTTATGCGGTCAGGGGACAACTAGCCAGAAGTTATTGTTTCCATCGACGGTGGAAACTGATGCTTTTCTTGCTTCCGATGCCGATGGTGGTTCAATCATTCAAGAAGTTCTACTTCTGCTATCTCCAAGATGAATGCTACACAACGAATCGCAGTGACAGAAATCTACCACTCTCATGTTTATCGTTATTTCGACAATGCTAGTCGAAGTTCAGAGCGGGAATTTTTCTTTGTATACGTCTTGAACACACCTTGCTGGTGTCGTTCTCGAGAAAATATTTGCATAGAATGGACTACCAGTTCATCACTTCTTTCATGCTTAATTATCATTCTCTTTTATGCTTTAAACTTTTCGGTTTATCACACTCTTCGATTATTTCCTGTTCATCCACTTCTTCGGTACAAGAAACCGATGACTGAACAGGAAGAGTTTCAATCTGCCTTTATGTTTGCGTAAAATGTTGAAGTTAGAGAAATAGATGGAGGAGTGATAAGAAATTCGATGAAACTTAATGACGTCTTCTGCTACTATCATGAGTGGTTGCTACTATCAACCATTGTGGGTTAGTGGAAAGGACAGGAGTGAAGAAGTGTAAATGCTACCGTAGACCTTAATACTTCCGTTCCGAGAAGACACGAGAAATTGACTTATTTTTGGTGAAATGGGTACTGTTCAATATTGATAGGGTTGACATATCGCTAATGCGTTCGTTTAGAGAGCTAATCAAAGTTTGGACCCGAGAAGTACCAGGTGCAGAGGGGTACGGTACTGACAAACTGGTGAGAATGTCGGGAGGGAAAGTGGTTAGAGGGAAATGAGAGTTTCGAAAAGGTTCATTGACCGTTGCTGGGACACCTTCATCCTTTCTCCATGATCATCGGAACATTGTACATTTGATGCATCCATCCATCATGTAAATTGTTCTGTCGCTGTTCGGAGAATTGGAAATCGGGCCACTTGACGGTCAAATTCACTACCATTTGGTTGACCTATCTGTCCTTATTAAACTTTTATTAAAACATGAATTATAGCAAAATTTAATTTCATCAAGTTTCCATTTTCATTGTAACTCCTTATTAACCCATGTTATTTTACAAAGAATCTTTCAAACTTTTCTAATTAAGTTGTACTTCGTTTTCACTCAAAATGAATCATCACATGAGTTAAAATCCTGATCTTCCTAGACCTATGGATCAATGATGTGAATTATCGCTCATTTCATTAATTTATGAATGAATGTCGTGCATCCACCACACCTGTCCAGGTGTTTCCCAATAAACTTTTCCAACAATGTGATGGCACAGTTGTGAAGGAAGTATTCGACTCGAACTACGATTCACACCTCAGAATTCCTTGAAATATCTGGAACTCATTGCATGTTCATAGTTCAATGTCTACTTTATCCTTGTGGATATCCAGAAAATTGAATTTCAAGCGCTTGTCCATGTAGGTTGCGGAATGAAGTTACAAGTTTTCGATATGTTAGATGTTTTCGATACATGCGAGATTAGTGGAATAAGAGGATTTTGTGAAGGACAAGGTGAAATTTTAGGGTGTAGAAGGGATATAGGATAACGAGCGAAAGTTGTGGGAAGGAACAGGAAGAGTGTGGATTAAAATGAGATCTGTGAATACCCAACCACCTGGTTGGTTTATTTATCGTGTGACCGTGAACTAACACCCTGTTGATGAAAGAAAGGTAGTTCAACGGAAAGGGAGATAGAGGTCTATAAAGGGGTATAAAAAGTAGTTCAGGGGTGGGGTCCCATCTTATTTTGCGAAATTCGTAACGTTATCGCTGGATCCGTTTGGAACACGACAAATATTATTATTGCGGAACGGATCATTTCAACATTTTACAACATGTTTCGTCTTTCTTACCCATTCGTTTTGGTGGTAATAACAGGTGAATGGGAGAGGTTTTGCTTCTTTCATCTTCTTCCTTTAAAATATTAAGACATGGGACGCAGTAATCGAGTATAACGGGTGTTGACCTTCAACTAAAAATATTCTCTCTCCTTCGGTAAGAATGAAGCATACGACATAACCCTTCGAGGGCGGGGGG
>JABVXS010001464.1:0-14599 GCA_013365335.1 Madathamugadia hiepei | reverse complement strand
CAGCATTTCTGATTTTGTCTTAGCACACACACACACACACACACACACACACACACATACACGCACACTTCAGGATATTTATTTGCTATTATTATTTATTACCTTTTGACCTAAATTTTAAAATCATTTTTTTTCAGGCTTTAAAGGTTAATAGTAAAAGAATGACTTTAACGACAATTACACCATTAATATGTGCTTTGCTTAATATTTCCTACACAATTGCCATATTAATTTTGTGCGTAAAAAAACGAAACAATGAAATAGTAACTTTTTTTTGTTTAATAGAGTTGTGCTGAAAATAATTCTTTTGTTAATTTTTACAAATGCTTATTTTCTTTTTTTTTACAGCAGTAAACAACTGTTGGAGTAACAAAAAAATCGTCCAAAATATCAAATTTTTATAGAAAACACAATAAAAATTAAATTTCATTTACTTGAAAAAAAAAAATTGAAATTAAACTTGGGAATTAAACTAAATATTACAATAGCCAACAATTGCAATTCATTTATAATAAAGGTAAAATTTTATTTTTACTAGATCAAAGAGAAAAGCGAAGAGCATAAACCACTACCGGAAGAGGGAGCTAAAACAACGCCTGAAGAAGAGGCAAAAAATTTTGTAGCAAATCGAAAACTTTTTGGCCCCCATCCCTTACCAAAAAATTCGATGGACAAAAAAGGGTCATCGAACGCTGCCGTTGCTAAAGAAGAACAACAAAAAAGTGGAAAAGCGCCGAATCATGAAAATAGCATCCATGTTAGTTTCAAAACAAAAAAAAAAGAATTAAAATGATTGAAATCCTTTAAAAAAAAAAAGAAATGAGGTTTATTAAAATTTCATACAAAATCCAAAAGATAAAAAAAAAAATAAATCAATAAATGCCAAAAAAAATGAAATAATCCTGCAATTTGTTATGGTATCTCTCCTTTTAGAGGAGTAGCACTTTTTTTTTTATAGCAAAATTAATAAAATTTTAAATGGATGTTGAGATTAAATTCTTACGAAGTACATTAACAGATCAAATGAATTAACATCTTCTAATTTTTACAATAAATTTTTTATTTTTTTTCCTTTCTCTTGTTTTCTCGATTAACTTTCTTAATTTAAAAAAATTTCCACTCCAAAGAAAGTAAATAAAAAAATTGCGCTTTAGAAAAAGGATGAGTGATGGATTTTTTTCCTTCCAGCAAATCAGTTAAGTAATTTATTGCTGATTAATTTAATTAAAATTAAGAAATCATGAAGCAAATGAGCTCAAAAAGAGGTGATGAAGGAAAATTTACATTACAGGTTGGTAATTTTAAAAGCTCTAAAAGTTTATTACAGTGTAAATGCAAGAAGAAGAAGAAGAAGAAGAAGCTATATTAGGAAAAACTAAAATAAATTGTTCAAATTCTAAAAAAAAAAAATTGGTAAAAATTTTTGTTAATAAAATATCATTGTTTTATCATTGAGGTTATTTGATGCTAAATTAATTTAATTAAAATTTGAAAATGAAACGAACATTTTTTTTTTCAAAACTTATAATTTGACCTGACCTTATAATATCCATTTAGGGAAATGTACAAGCAACACAACCAAGTGAGGAACGGATCGATAAGCCGAATGATCAGCAAAAAAATGCACTCAAGGTTTAATTAATTTCATTGCCTTGCTTCTTTTGTTTCAAAAAAATTTTTGAACCATTAATCAAACATTTACTATGGTGGATTTAAAAAAATTAAATTTCATTGAAAAAAATTAGCTTTAAAAATTTGACTATTGCAATAAAAAAAAAAAGAAAAAAATGATATTTGAAATAAATTAAAATTTAAAAATGAATTTCGAAATTTTTTTAGAGGACAAAGAATAAAATTGATAAAAAACAGGATGGACAAGTACAATACGAACAGTATGTAAGCTTTCTCTTTTAACACTTATCATTTATTCTAAAAATAATTTTTTTTTTTGTCAACTTTTATTGAAACTGAAATTGTCGATCAGTTGCGAATTTAGCAAAATTAATTCATTACCAATGGGGAAAGCGTAACCATCCTATAGTATTTTTTAGCAATAACATATTGAGTAGTAGCAGAACAAAATTTCACTTTTACAATTTTGATGGTTGTAAAGTTACCGGAAATCGATTAATTAATTAATTAGCAATAAGTAAATGAAATTTATTACCTTCCCATTGCTAATCTACAATGATTTCTTACTTAATTGAAAAGTAAATTTATAAAGGATCTTGAGGAGATGAATTGAATAAAGAATTGACATCTATGATGATTGTTATCAAAATGTGACCTGAACAAAGAATTGATTTATTAGTGAGACGAAAAGAAATAATCATAACAGAGTATTTCAAATTTTCATTCGAACAGGTAGTTTCCTTCTACCACAATTAAAACAAAAAGAAAAAGAAAAAAAAAATCATTTAGAAATCAGTAAAACGGAGAAAATTAAAAAATAAAATAACAAAACCGGAAATGGCACGAACACAATCCGTCACGGAGCTACTAGACGATCAGGTTTGGTATTTGTTCGATGATACATTTAAAAAAGAAAACAACAAACAAACAAAAATTATGAATTGAACAATAAAACTTGAATTATAACGAAAAATATTTGTTACTGTCTTAGTAATAATTCATTAATAATACTACTAATGAATTCTTTTTTTCACCATTCATGTCGAAATTTAATTTTGCTAATCTTATATTAGATGTATTTCGAAATACAATTTTCAACTCACTAATAAAATTTCAAAAAAAAATTTTTTTAACGCTGAAAAGAAAACGACACAATTACTATCTTAACTATGCTATGCTCATAATTATAGTTTTAAATGGTCATCCATTCATGCTAACGATTCTTTCTCATCATTTCATATTGATATTTAATTAAAAATTTTTTTGCTAACATTTTTAATCAATTTTTCGTTTTATTTTTTACTTCACGAATAATTTTCAAATGCCATCCAAAAATTCGTCAATTTTTTTTCAAAATTTTCTTTTTATCAATGATATGTCGTCAATTGAAAATTGTTGCAACAATGTTGTAATATATATAAAACAAAATTGTTTCATTTTAATCAATAATTAACTGATTAATATTGTACATTCATAATAGAAGTCATCTAATACTATTATTTTTTTAATGACCAATTATCGATTTTTTTGTTTTTGTTTTGTGCATTGTTATCCAATATTATTATTGGTTGCCGATTAGTTAATTAAAATTCGACAGTTAATATTTGTATTTTGAATTTGTTTAATTTCCAAACGAGTCATTTTAGTTATCGTTGAGGTTATCCATAGAATGTTAGTAGTAATTTACAATAAATCCGAGATGATTTGTTCATTTAGGTTGGAAAGGATGAAGAATTAGATGAGGATGATGACGATGATACGATGAAAGGTGTTGCATCGTTGAAACAAGATCTAAATGTTGTCTCTGTCGAAGAATAATCTCTTTTACGTGATCAGTTATTTCCTGTCAGCTCCATCGGTTATCGATAAATAAACAATGTTGGCCTTTCGGTTGACCTTCAATCATATCAAATGTTATGAAATCGTTGGGGAATGGGCCGCGTCTCATTTTAATAATTCGAAATACTCGGCTGCGTAAAGTCGGTATTTTTCAAAATTTCCACGGGTACGTGGGTGCACGAATTGTTTTTAATGTTGCTGCGTAGTTATTTAATTATGTAAAATTTAGGATTAGATTAATAACTGATTGGAGTTTTAGTCTCTTACATTGCGTATTTTTACCTTTCACAATCACATGTTTTTTTACGTATGTGATTTTGTTTAGAGTAGTAGAAATGGGCTTAGTCGAAAGGTGGCCAGTGGAAAGTTTGGTCGATGGAGCTAAACTTGGCGTCCGCATGAGTGGTGACACGGAATTTCGTATGTTTGATTTTCATTTACTCCATATGATTTACATTTTTTAATTGTTAAAGTCGTGCACTGTACTTTAACGGAAGAAAAGGTTATTTTATAGGTGAAGCAGAAATTATATCGGTACGTCACGTGGCAGAACAGAAATACAGATTTTATGTACACTACATTGATTGTAATCGACGCCTGGATGAGTGGGTGGATGAGTCAGCATTGGATTTAACCAATGTTCGTTTTCCACAAAAGGGTGGTAAAGCACCAAAAATACAAGTTGATACTGCTGTCAGGTACGTATTCGATTTAGTTTACTATTTTTTGTTAGATTTGCATGAGCAGTCTTCTTCGTCATCCTGGTGCTTCCGAAAGATATTTCATGTATATGTTTTTGTTATGACGGAAAAATTGGGGTATTACAGTCTCGTTTAGGCTTGTTCAGATATCTTTCGTTCCATTTTTTAAGCACTTTATAAATGAATATTTTTGAAATGGATATAAATTTCTGTCATGCAAATAATATTTGTGTATATATATATAGTTCTCATACGTCGTCACCAGACCGTGAGGTGCCCAAAAAAGGCTCAACACGGAAGAGGAAATTGATTAGTGATGCTTCAGAAGCTATCAAAACAGAGGATCCACCGACGCCACGCGCGCCATCACCAATTCAAGCAGGTATTCAGGGTTTATATTCTCTTTATTAGCATTGTTTCACATTGTATAATATTTTTAAATGTTTTTTTTTTTTTATTGAAATGAATCTAATTGTTGATGAAGCACTAAAATCCAAATAAATTGAGAAAGTATGCAATGATATATCTTTGAAGCACCAACACAGCGTGGTTCGATGTCTATTATTGGCCATAGTGAGGATGCGTTAACACGGATTCGAAACATTGAAATGATCGAATTGGGTCGGTATCGTATACAACCATGGTATTTCTCACCTTATCCACAGGAACTTACAGCACTTTCGTGCATATACCTCTGCGAGTTTTGCTTAAAATTTGTCAAAAGTTCAACGTGTCTCAAACGGCATATGGTAATTTTATTTTCACTGAGTTGAAATATCGGTAGTATTTGAATTGCAAATAAGACGTAGTTTTTTTTTTTGATGAACTGTGTCGTATTTCTGTTGAAAGGCATTCTGACTTAAAACCAGAGAGAAGTTTTTATTGTAATTTCATCGTCAGAGCTATTTGATTAAGTATATTTTTTAGATGAAATGCCATTTAAAGCATCCACCAGGCAATGAAATATATCGTTCTGATAAATTATCTTTTTTCGAAATTGATGGAAGAAAAAATAAGGTCAGTTTTCTTTTATTGTTATCTCTTTTTTATCTTAACAAAGTTTTTTATTGTAAATTTTACGGTTTTGCAAGTTTCAATAGGTTTTATTTAGACTTACGCGCAAAATCTGTGTCTCTTGGCGAAACTTTTTTTGGATCACAAGACGCTTTACTATGATACAGATCCTTTTCTTTTCTACATTTTAACTGAGCAGGACGATCGTGGCTTTCATATCGTTGGATATTTTTCAAAGGTTTCTCAAATCATTTGGTTAAAATTTAAAAATTTCAGAAAACGTCATTTGATAATTCATGGATATTTTAGTTGTAATCAAAATTCTTATTTCGAATACGGATTCTTTTCAGGAAAAAGAATCAGCTGAGGAATATAATGTGGCATGTATATTGGTTTTGCCTCCGTACCAGAAAAAAGGTTATGGACGACTTTTGATTGAATTTAGCTATGAACTGTCAAAATGTGAGGGTAAATCTGGATCACCTGAAAAGCCCCTGTCGGATTTAGGACTGGTACGTATTGATGATTGAATTAGAGTTTAAGGAAAATTATCACCAGCTACTAAATCGAACTGGATCATAGCTTGATGCTTTTATAAAAAAATACTACAATTTTCTTTGCTCCTTTTCGTTGTAAATGATTTATTTGCATAACAATTAAATTTGTGTCCATTTTGTAAAGACGAGCAAATTCGAAAATACTAGAATTTAGACAATAATACAATGTTTGAAACATTTTAAAGTAAGTTACAAGTTTTTTTCACTACCGTAAATCTTTACTGCATTGTGCTGGACGAGTGAATCGCAAAAAATTACTGTTATCACCGTTAAATGTTATAAGAGGTTGTAGTACCATAGTTTC
Organism: Madathamugadia hiepei; assembly: GCA_013365335.1. Lineage (NCBI taxonomy): Eukaryota > Metazoa > Nematoda > Chromadorea > Rhabditida > Onchocercidae > Madathamugadia > Madathamugadia hiepei. The sequence goes on along the minus strand of JABVXS010001464.1, from coordinate 8,552 downwards.
AATTATTAGTTAATACTTTTCCAGCTGTCTTATCGTAGTTTTTGGGCACAAAAAATCATAGAGAAGTTGGTTCAACACCGAGAGCGATGTAGTGATGGTGATCAGCTATACATATCCGTTAATGATCTCAGCGAGGAAACAAGTATACGGAAAGAAGATATCATATCAACCTTCCAGGTGTGTTTTTAATTTCAATGTGGTAAACTGGCTACCTGCAAGAATTTTCGCGAAACATTTTTGTTTCCCACTGAAATGGTTTATAACTAAAAATATTTTTTGTTCAGCAGCTGAATCTCTACAAATACTACAAAGGACAGTATGTCATCGTTTTAAGTAATGAATTGTTGGATGCGTATAAAAAACGGCAACAAAAGCGCCAAGTTCTAATTGATCCGTCAAAGCTTCATTTTCAACCTAAAGACTGGTCACGAAGGAAAATTTGATTGATGCATTTTAGTACATTGTTTATCTAAATTTCATTTCATTCCATTCTGTTTATACATATACCTTGCTTTTTGATTACAGTTGTACTATGCGTACCATTGAAAAAAAGTATAAAAACTGAGATGTGCGCATGTCACTGTTTGTAACTTATAGTTTATGATGACATACATTGTAGTTTTTCGTCTCATAAACCGTTCTAATAAACGAGCTTTCTTTTTAATCAGTAGACCCTGCGTTTCACTTCTATCTTGAATTCGCAGGGAAATTCTGGATTTCCTCTCTAGTTTATGTTTTTTTGTGTTAGCGTTTGTCTCACTGGGATGCGGGGTCCGCTACTTTGGAATGTTGTCTCCATACGTCTCGGTTCTGTGCCATGTCCGTTGATAATCCAACGATTCTTGGGCCCGATTTATCTCTTGCCACCGTTGTCTTGGTCTTCCTTTGGGTCGCTTTCCTTCTAATTCTCCCTTAAGTGCTATCTTAGGAAGCTTCTGTGCATCGGCTGGTAGGGAGTGACCATACCATTTGAAAGGCAACTCTCGGAGTTTGTCAGTGATGGGAGCTATCCCGTATCGACGTCGAATGTTGTCATTCGATAAATGTTCCAACCTTGTTATTCCCGACATCCATTGTAGCATTTCCGTCTCCATAGATGCTAGTTTCTGTTCCCTTTCTATTGTTGTCCAGCATTGGACTCCATACGGACGGATGAGAGTTCTGTATATTTTTGACTTGAGGCGATCACTAATCTTGTTGCAAGTAATTCCTGTTGTACTCCATTTCGTCCAGGCGGCAGCTATTCTCGCGTTGATTTCCTCGTCCATGCGACCGTCATTAGATATTGTTGAGCCAAGGTATTTGATGCTGTTGCATCTTGTCAGATTAGATCCATTTATTTGAATCGTGCCTTGCTCATTAGGATCGGTCGTCATGTAGAGAGTCCTCTTGATATTTAGCTGCAATCCGATCTCTGCGAGGCGATTGTACCTGTTCTGTACTTGTTGTTAGAGTTTGGATTTCTTCGCAGCGGCTAGCAGGATGTCGTCTGCGTATAGTAGGGCTCATGGTGTTGGCTTCTGTAAGTCATGGGTGATGGCATCCATGGCTAGGATGACGAGTGGGGGGAAGACAGTGTTGAGCCTTGGTGTACTCCGTCATTTATCGAGAAATCCTCGGATTTTCCGAATGTTGATAGTACCTTACTTACTGGTTTTTCGTAGAGTAGTTGTACCCATCGAATGATTTCTTCAGGGACTCTGTCGACGTAATGCATACCAGATAAGTTTGCGTGGGAGCTTGTCGAATACTTTCATTATAATTCGGGATTTATTATCTTAACAAAACATAACACGTTATGTGATTTGCTATCACAATTTCCTATAAGTCCTGTAGAAATAATTTCTATACAACAGAAATTTTAGTTATTGAAATGGAACCATTTGGATTTGCCCATTTAAGAACTGGGAAAACGATAAATGTAACACCGATGATATCCAATCAAAAATACAAAAAGAATAGTTTGAATAAAATGAAGTAAGTACTTCAACTTTCTTCTTTTTTTTTACAATATTGAGAACAACGAAAGTTCGAAAAGTATCAGTTTACTGTGTATTCACGTTTTGCTGATTAATATATCAATAAATTATTTGATATATCCTGAGTAAGTTATTGGCGGTAAAATATTGATAGCTTTTTGATTTTTATTCGGAATCTGTTTTACAGGTTAACAAAATCTCAACAGTTATCGACTCGTTATCTATACTATCCTGTAAATACACCTGTTTGTTATTATCAGAAAAGGCTAATTTTAGAATCTTTGTATAACAATATGCTCATAACATTACCGAAAGAGCTGGACCCCTTCTTTGTTGCTGCCGTTGTTATGCTCAATTTTTATAGGTATTTTTCTTGCTACCAAGAAGACACCATTAGAAAGTTCGGTTTAAAATGTTGATTATTTTATAAGCTTGTCAAGATAATACCACCGTTTCTTTCCTGATTTTTTTTATCTGAAACAAGGAATGGTTTTTGCTCCGTTTAACGACAAAGATTCTGTAGTTGTATTCTCTACAGAAATTTTTATTGTGCAAACTCTCTTATGGTGAGGAAGTGCACGTTTTATTACAGATTTTGTGTAGAATCGCTCAACATTATAGAATTACTTTATTATCTTCCTTCACTAATTCAACAATTAATGAAAATGATTAGTGATCTTTGACCGGGTTACTTGTTTGTGAATTATCCAAAGTGGAGTCGCAATTTTTATTTTTTTATTTTTGGTTGATTAACCTGTTTGTTAATCTTAACTGGAGGATTTGAGTAAAAAAGCGTAATTCATATGTTGATGTATTTTTTCTTGTCCGTATAGTAACGAATATAAATTAAATTGAAGCATCATTTGCTAGTGTAGAAGAAACAAGTAATTAGAGTAGTATAAAGAATAGTCACTCCAAAGTGTTATCTAAATCTTACCAGAAAAATTTGTAGATGGTTTCCAGAACAGAAGATAGTATGCATATGCAAGAATGCAGAATCATCATCAAATGCAGCAAAAAGATTCGTTGAAATTACGGGTTATTCACAAGGTATTTGTGTATATGTTAATTTGAAAAAATGTAATCGTCGTTCAAAATGGATTGAACAGGATATTATATTTGCTACTGCTGAGGTTTTTACTTTTCTTTTTTCACCTAGGTTATTGGAAATAAAAGGTTATGAAATCATTTGAACTACCTAATTGATTAATTAATCCGGGCCATCAGGATGATTTTGTTTACATGAAAAATAATTTTTGAATTACGTTGTTTTTTAAAATTTATTCAAGTCAAATCTTCGGATATATTTTTCCTTTTACATTGCCAATATAATACTTATATTTATAGAGTATTGTTGCTGATTTCATGGGTACAGAAGAGCTTTCAAAAGTTTGCTTAATGATTGTTGAAGATGCTCATCGTGCTGCTGTTGGTTCTCATCCTTTGTCTGAATTAATTCGTACATGTATTCTTGCGAAGGTAAGTAATTAAATGAATTAATCTTCAAGAAAGTAAATTATTGACCGAATTAATGGAGAGATTTTACTCTATGAATGTTGTAATATATAAATTATGACGGTACAAAGGTAAAAAGTGTCATATTTTATAGTTATTCATTCAGTAATTACATATTTCATTTAAATTTCAATTATGTTTCGATTTTTAAGGCGAAATTTCGTGTTTTGGCTTATACAGACTGTAAATTGGATAAAGTTGGCCAACTACAATTAATTGCAATGAATCTTCAAATCGATTTAATTAGATCGTTAAGCTCAATAAGAGAGGAAATTTCATCCATTTTTGCTTCACCAAGGATGCAGAAAATTTATGTAGCGATCAGTGATGATATACGGCGTGTTGGCGATGAATTATTGAAAGTATTCTTTTTAATTTTCCTTGTTATTCGTTTAATGGTGATCGGTAAATTACAGGTTAATTATGTTTACTGAAAATAATTCAAAGGTTGAATGACTGTCTGTAGCAATTATTGTCGTTAATTTGTAAGAATAAAGTTGCTACTTTTCACAGTTTATGAAAATGATCGAGATTAAAAGATTTTTCGTATTTACGAATTTGGTGACAAAAAAACACATAGAAATGGAGGTTTCATGGGATATTAAGTAATTTTGCAGTATTTTAAATTATTTTCAAATATAATTTCATACTTTTTACTTTTATTACATCTCCAGGTAATGGAACCAATTTCATCGTTACTGTATGAAAATGGCGTATTTCCTGTAAATGATGTAAAGAAGATTGCAAATTTTTCAACAAGTTTCTTGAAACAGAAAATACAGAATGGACGAGATTATGTAGCCGAAGTTTACTGTGATTTTTTCGAACTTCTATCAGCATATGATATACTGATATGTGATGGTTTAACCGCTTTCAAAAATACTCTTCAAGGTGAATGATTTTTAAATAATAATCATTCCATAGTTAAAGTTTGTGCTAATTGATCAGCCATCGTATGAATTATTTTTAATGGTAGCTAGAAATATTGTCAGTGACAAAGTAATTTTCAGCGTTATCCGTTCAAAGTAGAACAATTGAAGATATTGTTCAATCAAGTGAAATTTTAAGAGAAGTTTGTTTTCTCCCGAATCTTTCGATACCGAATAATTTGCACTGTCATAAATTGGATATGCTGATTACATTATTGAGGAAAACTTATACATATTATAGTATGTTTTATCTTCACCTATCAGTGCTTTCCATTCGTTTTTGAAGAGAAATATCAGTTATCAGCGTCTGAAATATGCAATAGATTTTGCATATTTTATTTCATTTTTCCAGGAAATCAGAAATCAACAGTTATAGTGTTATGTAGAGATCGTGATCCAGCATTTGTGAGCAGTCTTCCTGTATCGATTAAAGCACGGCTTTCCGATGCAGAACTAGGGTTTTCTTTTTTTCTCTTTAAAGGTAATATTTTTTCTCAATTTCAAAAAAATTCATTGGAATAAAATTTTATCACTTCATTATTTAGTACATTAACGTTATCTTTTGTGATTCATTCGTATTTTCTACCAGTTTTCATGTCATGTTGCATTTCTATTTCGCACGCATTTATTTAATTTTATGATTTATTTTCATTTAAGAAAATGGTGATCAAGAAATTTCTGAAAATTTGTTGATGGTATGTTTGTTGATTCTTTTTTTTAACAATAAATAATTTTATTGAAATTCAATTATATCATACTTCGTATAGAATATATGCAAGACATTCATTTGTTCTAAAAAAGATTTGATGTTGCAGAATAAACAATGCAATGTAATCATTGTACCATGTGGTTCTCACTCATTTCAAATTAACGTTGGTTATGTGGATTCTATAATTTGTATGGATGAGGGGTTTGTATTTTTAGACAATCTTTGGTTTTTTATTTTTCAAATATTTCTAATTTCTCGCATTTAATAAATTAAAATGATTTATCATTGTGAATTGTTTAGATTGTGTGCACTTCGTTATACAGGAACTATCAAAGTACGATCAGACGGAAATCTTTTTGTACTCTCTTCTTCAGGCTATGAAATGGTATGAATTATCAAAAATTGTTTAATTATGAATATTTTTCATAGTGTAAGTCGAAAGTATAATGGATTTAAATAGGAAGCAAAATTTACTTAGTTTATTATTTAGGCAATAATACATGGTTACAGTGGAAATTGTGGAAAATTCGTCTGTAAATTTGATGTAATTTACTTTTTTTTTGCATTTTAGAATATTTATAATTTTTTGGCAGTTGAGGGGACCATTGATTGCGTTCAAGCGGATCACATCAAAGGCCTACAGCTATGTAATGATGTATCACCAATGTTACCATTTAATGTTCTGCCTGAAATTGCGGAATACTGGGCTCAAAATGTTGCCAGGTTTTGATTAATTTTTTAAAATTATTCAAATGAATTTTATTATACAAATTCATTTCTAAGATTATCACAGTTACAGTGAAGGTTTGCTGACGATGGTTCAGCGTTTGGATTTCCATGGAAGACTTACTTCCTGTAGACCACTGGAGAAATTAAAATTGATAGAGGTTTTGTTTTTTTTTTATTGAACGATATTCATCAATAAACCGTATTTTTTGACCCAAAAATATTTCCAATCATTCTCATTGATAGATAAGGCGAATCAGTTTTCTATTCTGATAATTTTTTAATAGTATTTTTTTAAAGTTAATAAATAGATCATTTAAATTTGAAACTTATGCAGAATTTGTTTATTTGAAAGTGTAGCAGTATGAGATTTGATTTTTGTCGCTAAATTTTTCATCTTTTTTGATATCAAAATTCTATGTCAGGACAATCGTAGTTTATTGAATTTTTGTGTGAAAGAAACATTTTTGTGGCAAGATCGTCTACAACGCTTCAAATTCATTGGCCATAGCACTGGCTCTTCTTATTTGACAAATATGTTGGGCAGAAATCCGGAAATTTTAGCAGAACAAGTTTTAAGGTATGCATTAAGATGTTTAAATTGTTCTGCTGAGCGTAATACCCACTTAAACGTTTGATGCAACTCTGCTTTTTTTTCATTACAATTTTTCCAGTCATTGTTTTCATACAGATTAGAAAATCGGCAAAGGTTGAAATGGATGGATGAAGATTCACAGCCATCGAACGCTGATGATGTATATTTAATTGAATTCGATGTGAAAAATAGTAAAAGTACAAAAGTAGAACGCTGTGAGAAGCCATCTTCTGGTCAGAAACGATTGGCAAAAGTATGGTTATCTTTGTAAAGAAAAATTCTACAAAATTTTTAGAAGTATTGCTCTTTATTCTTTATAATAAAGTATTAAGCATCCGATCCTATAAATTTACTGATGGAATTGTAGATTGTAGAAATTGTAGAAATGATGAAATTGCAGATATCTATCAGTAACTCTGGTTCGACAAAAGTACCACGTTTGAATCGAATTGATTCAGCCAGTTTTACACTATTAAATGTGTTGAAAACAAAGGTAGAATTAATTTACTTTTTTGGTTATTTGTTTTTTTTTTCAATTTTTTTAAATACAGATAGAAGAGTTTAATTAGCATTAACAAATGTTGAAAGAGAAAGAAAGTTTTATTTGTTTAATGTTTATTTTGAGAAATTCGAAAATCATGTTTTTCAGATTTGTTAAATTTTTTGTATTCCGATTATTCAACTAAATAGATGACAATCTCTTTAACTTTGGAAATATTCTTTTATTTTTCAATTTTTGCAAATTTATTTACTTATTTTTAGTTAACAAAAGCTAATTTTGTTGATCGCGTGGAGGAAAATAGTGAATATCGTGAACGTCAAAGACGAATAACTGAAATTATTCAAAAATTGAATGATCTGATAAGATTATAATAAAAAAATTTTGATTTGCTTTGATTATTTATTTTTCATAACTCGTAAATCATTGAAACATATAATTGACATATTCAGAAAGATATTTTTCCCTATCTTTACTATTTAAACGTAGGAATATTGGATCTAGAGAAGGTATCTACCAAGTAATTTAAAATGTCATAAGTTAAAGTATCTTCCATGATAAAATCTGAAGAAAAAAATTGATAAAATGTATTCATTTTAGGATTCTCTTTAGTTCCAATATATTTGCTAAAAAAAATCGATAATTAATAAATTAAACAATTTAAATTTATTTTTCAGACTGCTAAGGCAGTATTAAGACAAAAAAGAGGGGAGAACAAAATTTTTGATAATAATTATTGAAATAAAGTCTAGAAAACATGGACAAAAACAGCAATAAAATTCTTTGGTGCCGTAAGTTTTCCCGAGAGATGTTTTTTTCTTTTGAGCTGTATAACCTTCAAGGTGCAAATATAGGCTTAATTTACCTATACCTGTCCTAGGATAATAAAGCCTTGAGAGTTACCTAGCTCATCCTACTCATGGAAACACTTTACCTATTCTTTCCATTTGGGTCTCTCTCTCTGTGGCATGAAAAACTGATCCCTTTGCTGGAGACTATGAACCCACGGAAGAGTTCACGTTGTTTTCCTTACCGTAATAAAGAAATTATCCGCAAATAAATAAATGGGGATATCTAAAACATGAATTCGTGAACATTTACGCTAAAAATAATAGGATGAAATTAATGAGAGATAAACCCATTTCGTACATTGCAGTACTTATTTGAAAGAATTTTGGAAAATTGAAATAAATTATTTCATTGGAAAATTATATTCTCCTCTCCTATGGAAACGTTCTCCCCCTCCCTCTCCCGTTATTAACGAAATAAGAAATTTCTTATCGCAAAAGTGACGGGCTGAGCCGGGGATTGATCCCGGGACCTCTCGCACCCTAAGCGAGAATCATACCACTAGACCACTCAACCCCAACCACTTGCGTTTAAATGTTTCTTGATTACATTTGATACGCTTCACGTGCATTAAACAACCCATTTTATAGCTAATTCCATTTAATTTTTATTCGTTTTTACCTTTTATAACACATCCACTCACCCTTCTTCTTAGCATTTGTCCCACGTGATTGTAGGTTCCGCTACTGGGGAGCGTCGTCTCCCCGTCACGGTTCTGTGCATCGTCCATAAGCGAGAAACCCTTGCTAAT
>JABVXS010001463.1:0-14601 GCA_013365335.1 Madathamugadia hiepei | reverse complement strand
GTCAGCTGCAGAAGGCCACCTTACTGGGATCCGCTCGTATCCTTCGCCGATACATCACGCAGTCCTAACGCTTGGGAAGTGTTCGACTAGTGATATATGTGATATTAATTCCAGCACTGTAACATCTGTTGCTGTGTTTTTGTAACAAATGGCAGCAATAAACAATAACAAAAAAAAAATCAATGAGCATTGACAAGAACGAGAAATGTACTTCTGAACTATGGTCAATGTTAATTGTAATGTGAATTAAGCTAATTAGTTGTTTTATCGATTTCCAGGCGGAATTTGGAGAGAAAAATTCCAAAACATCATTTTACAGTGATATGTTATGGAAAATTTCTTGACCAAACTAACAATCATTGCAATGAAAGTAAATAAAAAATAGAAATAGAAATTTGAAAATTTATTGTGAACAGCATAACGCAACAAATTCTGATTCCACTGAATTTTCAAATCAACTAATTATCTATTGCTAATTAAGTACAATTAACATTATGAACGAACGCAGGACAAAAATTCTAAATTACAATTTGTTTCGATGAAGAAAATTTGCATTTAATTAAAATAAATTTCTGAAGAAACGAAAATTCTCAATTCATTGTTTAAATTGTGTTTGTTTTTTATTTCCGGAAATATTGCAAACACTCGTTCATTTCGGAATTTCGGGAACACAGAAATTGGAATGGTTGGAAGAAAAGGGAAAATGGCAAGGATCGTTTTACATCGTTTCATTCATTTTACAATTTATCATTTCAAATAATGCTCGAATAAAAAGACAAACCTTAATGACTACCTTTCCTTATCAATGCATTTCATTGCTGAGAAAAAAAAATTGAAAGAGTAATGCTTTCCCGATAAGCACTTTGAAATTCTAATCCTTTCGTTCAAATTTTGCAAATTTTCATTTCTGATTTGTGAAAGCAATAAAAAAAAAATTCATTTTTGCTTTTCTTTCGAATGATTCATGGAAATTTCAATTTTGTTGTGTGCATTTAGATATTTTAGTAATTATTTAAATGCAAGTTCACTGTCTTGAAAAAGTGACTTTTTGTTCATTTCACGCTTATATTAAATGTTGAATTCATTAAATAATTTTGTTTTTTCATGAAAAGACCCCCTCCTCACTAAACAATTAATTACATTAGTTGCTTTAATTAGGACAGAAGATAATGCAATCATAAGAACTGGTTGTTGGACGAAAAACAAAACGAAATCCCATTGATGGCTCCATGTTTGCTGTTCTTTCAAAGTTGGAATTGAAAGCACTCCTACCGTATCCTTAGTTCAGATCATCATCATTGGAGCGACTCTTCACAAGTCACTTGATAGACTAACAGCACTTTCAACAATGCAAACTATTCAATTCATACTTGAAATGGAATTAAGAATAAAAAATTCCCAACTCATTGGATGCTATTTTGCGAAAGTCATTGTTAGAAAGCTTTATTTTGCAATAAGCAACAGCCGGAAATTTCGTCCTCAGTGATAAGCAGTTTAGCCACCAGCTTAAGATGTAATTAGCTTTCAAGCATGCACGAGAAGTTCCGTTGCAACCTTTGGACAAAGCTATCCATATAGCGATTCCCACGGATACAATGCATAAGACATTCATTAAGCTCACTTCGCAATTAATTATAAAAACACTAACAACACGGGGACTGACCCGTTAGACAATTGAGGAAGAGGAGGAGGAGCCATTATTTCTCATCCGAAATCGTTGATTCTAGCCAACAAATAGATGGTGGTAGGCTGTGCTCTTCCGAACATTTCTCTAGCTCCAATCAGTTCCAGCGATTCAGACGTCAAATTTCAGTTGTGAACACTAGAATGATGGAAAACAGGGAGGTATTCTTGATGGTAACGTTTGTAATCTATGCAGCCGAAGGTCTCGTGCTGATCATTTGCAATGGTATGGTTGAATTCGTATTCATCAGACACCGACATCTCAGACGTCAGTACGTCATTTTGTTCGCTCAGGTAATTCAGTAGGACAACATCGGATGTTAATTACCCCAACATGTTTACTGCTGGCCTTCATTTCTATACCCTCTATTTGCAGATTTTTGCCGATACAGCGTTGGGATTTGGATTTTTTCTTGCCGGGATCGGTCGGCTAGTAATCATAGGACTGGGATGCCCCCGGACAACCAGGCAATCTTGCTTACTGCTTCCATGGTCTACAGTAATCATTTGGTATGCTTTGGTGTTTAATTATCGATACACTTATCCTTTTGTGTGCAAATAATTGGAACTCAGGTCAGAGTTATTGTCCGCTGTATCGACTGTGATGGTAAGTACGGACCGCATCATTTCACTTATGTCTCCCATGCAGTATTTCAAGAAGAATTATTCATACCAAATCAAGCAAGTTAGTATCTCACTCATAATGCATACTTCAAAGTTCTTTGTTGAATAGAAGGCTTTCGAGACTTTCATTTTTTCAATTTCTGCAGTTCCCTGATTTCTATGAATTGAAATGTGCCAAGTTTTCCAGCTTGACAGGTGCAGTGGTTAGAGTTGTCCATAATGGGTAGACAATGAAGGAGCACCTCAACTTCCCAACATTCCCAACCTGAAGATGTTTTTTCAGATTATTTTCTATTTCGGTTCAGCGTCGTTATTCATCTTCATTGGTTGGTTTTTTTCCTTCAGAGATGCTGAGTCCATGCTGCATGGTTTCTGTTGGTAAGTCTTCAGCAAATAGTTCACCGGCTAGCAGTGCGCGGTCCACACACTTCCACTCCTCACTGTCCACTCTGTATTCAGGGCAGGTGATGTTCTACAGCCCGTTTTCGCGGACTTGTATGCCCTGATACTGATCATCTCCACGTCTTCAAGTGTTTTTCTCTACATTGTCGTGTATTTGCTGAGCAGGAAACATATCCGACGAATTAAAAGCAATCAAACGGTATGGCCGTTCTTCTGAATCATTTACCTGTTCATTTATTCCCTAACGATCCTTCCCGGTATTTTGTTAGTTCTAGTGGGTAGATTATAGTGACAATGAAGGAACTTTCCTAGTGGTTGATTTTTAAGATACTTTCAAAGCGTCGCGAAATGTTACTGAACATTTCTAAAGATGGCATTTGAAGTTTCCGGAGAGTCCAATCATGGAAGACAACTGTTTTAGTGAAAGCAGAACATGATTAAAATTCAAATATTCAACACATCCCGAACAATGATTACTCCGAAGTCGCACATTTCAGGAAGCATCGTTACGGTCATTTGAAGCGCGTCAACGTAAGCTCACCATTACGATGGGCATTTCTTGTGCCTTTACTTTAATCTTCTACGTGATACCGTTGTGCTTTAAGTTGTTGATTGATGATAATGATGGCGATCCTACGACTTACTACTCCGAATTGATTCGTGTAACGGTATCAATCAGCTGTAATTTAAACCCATTGACAAATATAGTTGTAATCGTGACTAAACAGGACGATATTGCTTGCCACGTGAAGCAGTTATTTCCGGAATGCATCCAGAAAAGCATCGATAGGCGTGGGCAAATAATGGTCGCTTGTTGTAAGAAAGTACATAATGCTGTAAATCCAATAAAGAACTAAATGATTCATAATGCAGGACACATGGACTGCAACGAGTTCTTAAACTCCTTCACTAACTTTACCATTGACACAAATTGCCATCCCAAGGTGAATGTTTTTGTGGAAAATTAACATCAAGCATTTCGCGCTGACAACACTCGATCAGCAAATACCATACTGTTGTGGTTGAGAAATCCCAAAAGCCTAACTTTCGTTTATTTGAGGATTGTACAAAAAGTAAACAGCTCATCTTGTTAATGCACATCGTACTACGTTCACATCTTTCCAAACGTCACAATTAGCGAATGTGTTACGAATGTAAATGTAGAAAGAGTTCATAAAATCCAGCATAATGACCAAAATGGGACAGCATACGACTTTTGAACTATCGAATCAAAATTTTACAGCAGCGCAGCTGAATCCATATTGGAGATATAAGCTTTCATAATCTTAGCGATTCTCATTCCAACTTTTACAATGTTCAGCATATTTGATTATCTTGAAGTTGGTCGTTTATTGCTTTTCTCATAATGGCAAACATTGCCTGCCACAACCGATTAAAGTAATTTGTGGGAAGGAATCCTGATTGATTATCTTGAAGAATAACATTTGTAGCGCGTGAAACTCCAAACACATAGGAAAATTTATATCATCACATTTATTATGTTCCCTTTTCTTTCAATGCAAGAAACGTCATTTAGCAATTCAAATAAATTGGTAAACAGAAATACATAAATTACAAAATACTGCATGATGAGCTAGACAAAATCACATATAGCTGCAAAATGGATTGCACAAAATCAACTACTGATGAACGGAACATTCCAATCGATCTCTTTTCTTTTATAAAAAAACTTTCCAGTTGGTCCGTCGTCACCCAATGTTGCCAAATAGATTGGCGTATCAGCACCTTCTTCAACTGTAAGAGGTCCGCAATGACTGGTCATGTCGGTATTAACATATCCAGGGTGACACTACAAAAATCTCCGATTTTTTGAAGAATTGGATTATCTCGAATTCGTCTTTATTAATCCTTTCGTAAAATTGACTTAGTGAAACTTGTTATCCTAACCTCTATAACAACAAAATTTTCCCGATTCCATGAAAAAACCAAAATTCCGCATTCACTAGAACAGTTTGCGAAGGAAAAACTAAACGATGATATTGTTATCCCCCTCAAACAGAAATTGAGCGAGTACAAATTATTTTCCATTGGACTATTACAATTAATTTCGGAAAAAACGTATTACGAACCATGTTTACCAAAATGTTTCGAGATTTCAGCTCTTTCGCCTGAATAAATGTGAGTGCCATCTCGGCAGCCTTTGACACTTTATATGCCGAATTTGGAAAACCACTTTCCTTCCGTTTATCTCCAATGCAAGCCCTGAAAACAGTATCATTGATGACAAAAGGGTAACATTGTTTTTAGCACATTGAGAATGCTGCAAAAAAAAAATTTGTGGATACTAACTAGTTTTTAATATGAAAAACATTATTTCCGAAACTGCGGCTCGTACCTTTTCATCACTTTTTTCTCTATTTAATCAATATATTCTAATTTAATGCATGATATTTTAATCAAAACCTTTACTTAATATAGTCATGAGTGAATTTGTCAATATCAGCAACTGACAATGAAGGACTAGTAAGTTTCGCGATAATTTCATCACTATAACGGCCAGCAATAATACCTTCTGAGCTGCATACATTAACAACTCTAAAGAACTGCAATTACGCTCAAAAACACATTAACACTGCTCATAAAATAAAAAGCTCCTTTTAGTATGCTATGAGTTGATTAAATAAAAAATCGAAAAGAAATTGACCTCCCACCACTTCGAATAAGAGGAAACAGTATGTTACAGACTTGTTTGGTGCCCTCATAATTAATACTGATTGTCACGCGAGCCTGCTCTTCCGGTGGTTCTGTTGCTGTATTCTAAATCAATTTTTTCTCTTTTTAAAGAAAACTTAGTAAATTCCTACTGAAATCAAGCAATTATTCTAGAGTATGAAAAAATCATAAAGCGATTCAATTCTTATCTTGCATTACTGCTCGATTCAAAATAAAAGCACAAAAAATATATTTAAATACCTTAAATGCAAATCCTGCATTGTTAACCAATACATCCAATCCACCATGCTCTTTTTTCAAATAAGAAGCAAATCTTTCGCAGCTGTTACGATCGGTGATGTCAAGTTGGTGAAAAAGGATATTGAAGTGAGGTTTATCATTCAATTCTTTGACCAGTTTGCTCAATGATTCCTTGCCTAGTTTCTCATTTCTCGCTACAAAAAGTAAAAAAAAAAAACATTGTATTTCATACGCCCAAGTATAGAGAAAAAAAAAAAAAGATTATTGTCAGCTACTACGCATAAGAATTTACGAAGAAATTCAGTAAAAGGAAAACTAATTCGTTCATGTGCTTTTCCATTTTTTTACCATAGAGGTACCCTTAGCAAATCAAATATTAGAGTTATTAATGATATGCAAGCAATACCCGTAAGATAAATGATTGAACCATGTAACTTTTCAGCAAGACCTTTTACAATTCCATAACCAATGCCTTTGTTTGCACCAGTGACCTGTGAAAATGATGCGTAAGTAATATGAAATGATAATTAACAACTGAAGCTAGCTAATCACCACCATGTCAAAGTAACTCTTAATAGAAGCAATATTAAACAAAATGTACCTAGATCCGTAGCACAGGAGTAGAACTAAGCCTGGCACCTAGCAATCGATTTTTCATGATAATGAAAAATGCTTTGAGAGGAGACCTTTCCAAGATTAGCATTGAAACCATTCAGTGTTCCAAAGACCACCTATTTTGCATTCATTCAAAGTATAACATCGACATTGAAAGAGTTAAAAGGACACAAACCACAAATATTCTACGGTTCGACATCCCTGTTGATTTGACTGCTATTTACACAAGAACTGAGTGTACTGTACGTACAGGAAGCGTGAAAATATATGTCTGAAATGAAAACAGATAAGTCACAATAGGTCAATAGGTCGTTGCCGATACGATATAGACAATTTCACAGCTAGAGATCCCCGTAAATCAGGATTAGTCAGTATTAGAAAAAGGAAGTAAAAAAAAAGTTTGCATACTTTAGCGCGAAACCTTCCGCGCACCATGAAAAGTGCGATTGGTCGGATTTCATAGTGTTCCCGTGGACCAGGAAGTGGTAGGCGTGACGTCTTGGTGCTTGTACTGACGCGAAGGATGAGCAAAGGAGGGAGTTACTGCTTTCTAGGTGTTTTGTGGTAAGAAGATATGCAGTGATTCTGTAACTATCATAGCAAATCACGCTGTACTCTAAAGATAATGTTTCAGATGAACACTTACTAGAAGGTCACTATGAGTGAATTAGATGTTAACAGCGAAACTGTACAACAAGATTCAGATCAGTATGATGATAATGTTGATGGTAATGATCGTGATCGAATCAATAAAAGCAGTCCTGAGCTGAAGCGAGAGCGAGCATTACTCGTAAAACATGCTTTATTGGCTGAACAGCAGTGGTTCCAGAATTTGGAAGTCGTTGGAATTTTCATGAAGGTATTTCTTTATACTTTTCAGTCCATGATAGTAAGTGTCGTTAAAAAAACAACCTAAGAGATTGACTGTAAAGCGGTTTTGTGTTGCCTAACATAGGCATGAGGACAGAAATTTGTTGTTTTATTTAGCAATGTAAATAATACAAATTCATTCATGGGTAAGTAGAAGTTAAACTGAAGTGGAAAATGAAGCTGAATGGTTAAATGAGTTATTGCTTGAAAAGCTGGAAAACCACACAAAAGAATTTAAGAGAGGGAGCATGGTCACACAAATCGAAAAATGAGTAAATTACCATTTTAGGCATAAACAAACATTCTTGTGCAAATAATCTGCAACCCATAAATAATTTTGATCTTTATGCCAGCGACATGTGCATAATACAATCAATGTGATTGCTTGCAACATGCAAGTTGTGTCCGTTTTTCCAACACTAAGTTCAGCACGACTT
Organism: Madathamugadia hiepei; assembly: GCA_013365335.1. Lineage (NCBI taxonomy): Eukaryota > Metazoa > Nematoda > Chromadorea > Rhabditida > Onchocercidae > Madathamugadia > Madathamugadia hiepei. Next base: position 7,036 of record JABVXS010001463.1, on the reverse strand, counting down.
GAAGAGATTTGCAGTCGTAATATCTGATGCTAATACGTATGTTGGTTTAGGAATTATGGTGAATGTTTCCAGAACTAGCTTTGATTGATTTTGTTGGCAGTAATTGAACCATCATTATTTCATAATTTATTGTTTCAAAAAATTTTAGTTAGAAGGTATTTTACGAGGAATTTGTAAAAGGATGAATTTGTCCCAAGAAGTTGGCTTGTCTATCAGGCCGAAAGCAGGAAATCCTACTGCGGAAAAGCTTTCATTGATGCAACGAACAGGAACGGAAGTATTCAAATGTTCTGTTATGCTACTTCGCGAAAATGTTATACAGACTGAGGTACCATCGATGGAAATCCAAAATTAGAATGTTTTTGGTTTTCAAAGTGGGAGGAAAAATTTGCTGATTCCTTCAAAGATTGTTGATTTGTTTATATAAAATCTCTGGTAGCATGGTTTAATGTGATTTTCTGATTCATTCGGTTAATTTTTAGGTTGTAATCAAATATCCGAAAATAGCTGGTGGCGTGTACCGCGGAACTGCACAACCACATGTGCACTGGAAATTACAGCAGTTGCAGGACGCCGGTAATTACTTTGCTCGAGCTTTAAGCATGCTTGCCGAGGTCTTCTTTATAGTTCTGATTTTCGACTTAATTTTTGATTCTTTTCGAAAAAGGTAGTCGTAAGTTTACGGAATGAATCGTTATTTAGAAATTGAAATGGATTAAGCAAATACCACCGGAAGATATCGGTAAGATGCCATCCAACATCATCAGTATCATTACTAAGGTATCTTTGTTTTCTTCATTTCAAAAATTTTCAACTACCTCTGACAAATTTCATGTATAAATTCTCGTACTTAATTTTAAATCTTCAAGCTTCTCTACTTTGTTCACGGGGAGAATTTCACGTAATCAATTTCCAGCTGTGTCAGCAATTTTATCTATTTAGATAACAAATCTGATTGGACAGGCGCGTTCAACATTATGTATGCCAGAGAAACGTACATTGTTAGAATTGTGTAATTCAGCGATAATACGATGTTTCAACCCCCCACTGCCACCCGATTTGGTTTTCTCATATTATATAAGTGCAAATCGCCTTGTTTGTGCTGCTTGTCAAGCCACTATGAAAGCTAATGGTACCTTTTTACGAAGTTTTTTATATGGGTGCAAGATAATTTTGCATAAATAGTCTAAAATGTAAAATGATGAGGTAATCTGAATTGCCTCTTCTCACACAGTCTTCACGTTTACCAGGAATATCTCGAAAATAAGAGCAGTGCAAGGTTTTAATATGAGAAAATAGAAATATGTGGAACAAAATCAATGCAGTTGTGTAGGTCGGCTTTTGCCTAAAACCAATATTCTAGTTAGGAAATTTTGCAATGATTCTTAGACGAACAGTATAATGTTATACTTTCTAACTTTGTTGTTCAGTAGACCTTTTACTTCATTTCAGGTGCTCAGACTCTGACAGTTATCTTTGCGGACTGCTTGCTTCCGCAGCTCGTGGATGTTCTGTTTTTGACAGATCGAGCTCTAAATGTGACACAACAATTTAACTGCAATATGCGGATACTTAAGGAACAGCTAGATACATACAATCATATTTGTTCCTGATTGTAATCTTGGTTTTAACCTGTGCGGATCCTCAAGGAAGAAGTTTTATTGAAAATAGATGAAGCTTTCAAAATCTATTTCATGGCTATCATGTTATCCTTTTATTTTCGTTTTTTTTGTTGGAAATATAGAAGAATCTTTGCAGAGTATGAATCGGCTTCAACTGAAAATCTTTATGAAAAGAGATGGGTGGGTGGGTGTGATATGATTCATTATTTCTATGATGGATTAATATGCTAGGGATTGTTTGTTTTTTTATTTTAATGCTTGAGTATACTGTCACGTACAAGGTGTGATGAAATGTATTGCAAAGTATTAATCATATGTGTGGTCAGTTAGTGGTTCATTCTTCCACAAATATATTTATTAACGTGTTTATAAAATGCAAAAAAATGGATATCAATTTCACTTAACATATGTAGGCAAGCTGATGCCTCATATCTAGGAAATTTTAAGTATCTGATTTGTATATTAAGTGATTAGAAGTGGTTGATCCCAGAATGCCATTTTCAGTGGACGGACTTCTCTACTTTTTTTTTTTTGAAAACTAGCCTATTTTGATGTGGACCGTGGAATTGTTGAATTTGTTGTATGAAGATTTTCCGGTATGTCATTTGTCCAATGTTTGCGTGCGATGAAATTTCTGGAGAAGAGAGTCAGTTTATGGCTTATTGATGCAGATACCAAACCATTTTTTCTGGGATGTCAGCAATTATAAAATTGAAGGAAGTACGAGTCACGCTGCTTTACGTGGAAAATATTTTACATTGCCAGGCAAACAAACCAAAACCATCACCAGCAATTATTCAAGAGAAGGTGATCTTAGCAGTTTACGAATTTTTCTGTCATTTCTAGTCTTTAATTCGCAAATCAGTCACTATTTATGAATCGTACTAGGAAGCGAGGAGGTTCAGTTTCATGCCAGAGTTTCCACTTTTCAACCGTCTTTTTTATTTAAAAGTAATTTATCTTTGGTAATTGGTTTATGTTTGATAATTTACATTCGCTGTAGGATAAAAAATTTTTTTCTGGACAGGTGTGTTTTTTTTCTTGAAATCATTTTGTAAAATTAGTGAATTAGATCCTAGGAATTTCAAAATTTTGCAAACCTGTGGGAATCAACTGTTGCTGTATCACATTTCAGAGGCTTCCGCATGCAAATTAGTATATTTCAGGTGCTTCCGCTATTATATCGAGTTATGAGGTTTCCCATTTCAGTAGTGGTGTTCACGGAACGAAACAAAGACCAGCTGACCACAATAATCAATTTATTAGAAACTGGCCTGAAATTTTACCGCTGTAAAAAAATTGAAGTAAGTTAATGAGATGCAAGTTTCACATTTGATCAATGAAAAAATTGAACTTTTGTTAATTTTCAGGACCCTTCATCGCTCACTCTTGATTCATTTCATTCCGGACGAAGAGAAGCTATTGAACGTACCATTGTTAGAGACAAGTCACAGCTTCCTAATATCGATGATATTGTTGGACAAACAGAGGTTTGCTTTCATTTTGAAGATTACTTCTTCACACGCTCCCATTCTTCCTAATTTAATGTTTATGACTCAGTTGTCTAAAAATTTAATGATATTAAGGCTAAAAAAGCTCTAATGGAAGCTGTGATTGATCCTATTTTGTATCCGGAATGGTTTGCTGCATCCGGCCATAATCCTTGGCGGTGTGTTCTGCTCTATGGTCCACCGGGAACTGGTAGGATTTTTGTAATGATTTTCCGAAATTAGTTTATATAAATAATGCTACTTAAGCTGATTGTTTTTCGAAATTGCTTTAAAAATATTATAAAAATTTTCAATTGCAATCCATTCAAGACAAATTCTGTTTAACATAAATATTAAAAATGAAAACAATAGGTGAAAGAACAAATGCATATTCAGGTAAAACACGTCTATCTCAGTCAATTGCGCAAGAAGTGAATATCAGATTTTATCAGGTACAGTGATTTAAAAAAAATTGATTTGGTAGTCATCTGGGTATTGTTAGATGGTATCGTTTGAGAAATTCTGTCAAACTCTTCTAGCACAAGCAGCAAAAAAGCCAAATTGGTGAGATGGAAAAGTGGTTAAAATAATGACTTTCTTAGTGATTCATGCTTTGATTTCAGGTTTCTTCTTCAGATTTAATTTCAACATGGAGTGGTCAAAGTGAGAAATTAATTCGTGAACTTTTTGATCATGCTTTAGCTCATAATGGTGCTTCGGTTATATTTGTTGATGAAATTGATAGTTTGTGCCGGACAAGGCAGGTCAACGAAGATGACAACATTAGGCGCGTAAAGGTAAGCAAGTGTCTGTTCTTTTCAGATGTGAGCTTTATTTCTTATTAACTCTTCCAGCAACATTAATAAATTCTTCACTATTTGTTGCTTTTTTTCCTATCTTTGTAATGTTCTTGAGATCTCATCACTTATTTAAATATAGTTTTTATTTGTTTATCTGGAAGACTCTCATTTCAATGAAGCTTGCTATTTTGAATCATATCAAATGTAATAGTAGCGGCTTATAGCGACAATATTTATGTTGGGCCATATTCAAATTTTATGATTCATAGTATTTCCAGTTTATTATAGACGGAGCTGTTTTTGCAACTTCAAAGACTGCATTGTTCGCTTAGTTCTGTATTGCTAATATGTGCAACTAATTGTCCATGGGAATTGGATGCAGCATTCTTGAGACGGTTTGTTGTTTGATATGTTATTTTTTTGTGGTTAAACTGAGCTTTCAAGGTTTAAAAATCGTCCGGTAGACAATACATTTAGGTGTGATATAAACGACTTCATTAACTGTCATTCTTTTCAGTTTTGAAAAAAGAATTTTTGTCGGCTTGCCTGACTCCAATTCAAGAAGAATTTTGATAAAAAAGTTTTTGAATGTGAGTCTTGATTCATTTCATTAAATATTTGTTTAAGGAAAAATTTAATAGCGAACAGCGGAATTTCTAGAGTAGGTTGTATTGGTTTTTAAAGGCTGTTCTGTATTTCACAAATTTTTATCATTTTAAAATAATGCCATTTTTTCAAGAAACTTACCATATCGGCAGATATTAATTGGAATGTTGTGGAAGCTTTAACAGATGGTTTCAGTGGTGATGATTTAAGAAGGTTTGCTCGCGAAGTCGCTTTTCTACATTTTAATAAGTTCAAGTTATGTTCATTTTATTATTCAATCGGTTATTTGCACAAATTTCACCTCGTGTTTGTTGTAACATGTGGTACTAATTGAAGGAAAAATTGAAAGTTGAAAACTGTGGGAACTCAATTTTGGTAAATATGTGACATTTTGGAGACAAAGAATCAGTTAAAATAAATCAGCAGCATATTTTTTGCATTTTTCAGGAGTTACATAATTCGCATTGCGCCGTCAGCAAGTCAAGCTTAGTATCACAGATTCCAGTAACAGCAGAAGATATCGAGCAAACGCTTCGGAAATTTTCCCCTACTATAGACGGATTCACGCTGTCCAGATACATGGAATATTCGAAACAAATTTAAATTATTCAAAGCAACTAATGATTACTGCTTTTTTGTGCAAAACTATAACATGCTAGCTGCCAGTTTCTTTCAATTTAATAAAAAAAGGGTTAAAATTCGATTTGCGTTCTATTTTCTTCCTTGTGGTTGATGACAATTTCATCCAGTAATTAGATCCAGTTTTTTGATTTATAAATAATAGTTTTTGAATTACTTTATTATCTGCTAGTAGATAGCTGTGAAGATTAGTTGCGAAAGGAAAGATATAGTTACTTCGTCAGAAAGTTTGCTGTTGCGTGACCTAATTTCAAGTGGGAAGGTAGTGAGGTGGTTGCTGTCTAGCATTGTATGTAAGAGCGGGATTCGTCGTCGTTTTATCTTGTTTGTAATTTTACTATCTCTAATATTTTCTCTTCATTTGAGGAAAAGCCTTTCCTCCTCATCCGCAGCAAGGAAATTATCGTATAGTTGGTACTGAAATTAGTTCTTGCTTGACTGCTGTTCGGTTTATTCATGTGAGATGAAGGGACGCAGGCTTGCATAAACTGCATACTCAATAAGTTGGAACATGACATACTGATATGCACACATGGGCACACACACAGACACAAACATGCGTGCTAATGCAGCACTGAGAGTGTGGAGTACTAGCTTGGTATATAGAGTCAAGCACATATGTTTCTGTTTTTGTATGGTTTGTTCGATTGATTTGTTTACAGCACAACAGATATATGAATAGGTTGAAAATTAGGGATGTTATCGTCACTCACTGCGAAGTTCTGAAAGCCGCTTCTCTGATGAGGCGGGATTTTCCTTTTAAGGAGAGATAGAAAATGGGATAGGAAAGAGACAATCGGAACATGCAACCAGAAAACAAATCAGTGTGCTAGTCAAGCCGCTACTGTTGTGCGTTAATTCAGGCGATATTGTAGAAGCACAAGAGGCTACCACTCAATGCGCTGCTTCAGTCGTCTGCTTCTTATTAGTATAATCTGCTCCTCTTCCCAGATCAATTTCATTCACTCCAGGTAACCATTTTTGCCCACTTGCCTCATTTAAACTACTGCTTCCACTGAGAACAGCATGGATTTCGAGATGTCCTCTTATCGGTGAAATGAAGAGGTGTCAGGTTTCTGGCCTTTCATTCATGTCTGAAAGCACAAAGATCTTTGGTGTTAAATTGCTTAGCATCTTGGTCTGATCTGATCTGGCATGTAACTTCATTTTGCTAGCTCGATCATTGCACTTGAAGGATAAGCGATGCATTGTTAATTGTGATTATAATTTTGCTTAGGAGTCAGTCATCTTCAGAGCAAATTAGAACTCACTGTTCTAATTTGTATGTAGTTCTCATACCTGTAAGCTTTAAAGCTGCTTCACTGAAATGAAAATTTTGATTACGTGTGAAGAATTAAATGATTGGATTGGAACTAAGGTTATTTGGTAGGCCGAACTCGAATACCTCATCTTAATCGCATTGGCAACGTCACTGTGAGCTGCAACACGTCATTGCATATAGATTTAATAATTGATTGTGAAGAGTGATCAACCAAGTTTCATTGACCATATGATTGGAACTTTAAATGAATAAGATTATAGTATGATGAAATGAACAGGGTGTTCATTGAATGCTCTTATTTAGACATTCTTCGGCTACTTTTCCCATCAAATTCATTCCTCTAAAATATTTCCTGCTTGGTATACTGTATTTAATTCCTTTAAAATATATCTTGCTTGGTATACTGTAATTCATTCCTTTAAAATATTTCCTGCTTGGTATACTGTAATTCATTCCTTTAAAATATTTCCTGCTTGGTATACTGTAATTCATTCCTTTAAAATATATCCTGCTTGGTATACTGTATTTAATTCCTTTAAAATATATCTTGCTTGGTATACTGTAATTCATTCCTTTAAAATATTTCCTGCTTGGTAT
>JABVXS010001462.1:0-14604 GCA_013365335.1 Madathamugadia hiepei | reverse complement strand
TCTGTGTGTGTGGGTGTGTGTGTGGGGGTGTGTGTGTGTGTGTGGGTGTGTGTGTGTGTGTGTGTGCGTGCGTGTGTGTGTGTGTACGATTTGAAAGTATCACATATCAGCGATACTTGACATTGATTGGAATTGATCTCTGATCTATTCGGCATACTTCATACGACTGCATCACTTTTGTATTTGCTTGATTAATTTATATTCAATTAATTTGAAAATGTAGAAAAATGGCATTGGCATGACGAGGTTGAATGAATGAAGATTAGCATAAGGAATAGTTACTTTTAATATGAAGTAAGCTCGAACCCCTTCACTAAATTTTTTCTTAATTTGAAAATGATGTTTTAAAAGATTTGCAGTACTCAATTAGGATCAGTTGCAAAGATTTGATTTTTAAAAGTGAAAGGATTTCAAACGAATTGTTGATATTGGTATTTGGATGTTGGTGTGCCATTTCGTTGTTAATTAATTTTTTTTTGAAAATATAAATGCTTTGTTTTAATAAAAAATTCATTGCAGACTAACAGTATATTTTTTGTTACGTTACTAATGGAAAGAAGGAAAAACGAGCACAATAACGTGACGCTTTTATTGGTGTTGCGTCACTTCAATCCGACATTTCTTTCAACAAAATAATTTTTGCACATTTTTACTCGTATTTTACCGTTTTCAATTATTTTGGTTGAAGTAGTCGATTCAACGGTAAAGAAAAGAAAGCTTATCGTTTTTAACTAGTAAGTGAATTTCTTATTCTATCTTTTTTCCGCTTTTCTTTGATTTATTGCATACTGTCATATGATGGATTCTCACAAGCTGACCTCACGATAAATTACTGTTGCTTTAAATGCGAAAATTTTGAAATGCGATCTTACATCTGGACACAAAATAGTTTGGATAGATTGATAAGATGGTCCGCATTCTGTAGATATTGTTTCTTTTACCTGTATTGAAAAGTTCAATTATTTTGGTTGAAGTACATTGGTGACTGTAATTTGTGAAGAAACTGCATAAAATATTTGTATTGGTGAAAGAATTTAAAATTGAAAAAGGGTTCTGGAAATTGTGATGTTTCTTTTTTTGGCGAAAACGGACTTTACAATATTGTTTACAGGGATATTTTTGTACCATCTTTTTCGATGAACTATGTAAAAATGGCGATTTATCAGTTGCGTCGTTTACACATCAGTCAAAGTTCGCAGTCATTGTTGCCGGATGATACGGTCCTCTTGTTAGTTTTAATTTTATTGTATTTGTGTTTAAAGCTTTTCGTAATTCTGAACGCTAACCTAAATCGCACCGTTTCACTTATTTTTTGTTGATAAGACAAAATAAAACATTCACAAAAAATTTATCCTGCAATCATGATTATACTGCTTTGATTTTAGTTCAGATTTCGGCTGCATTGAAATTCTAGTGTAGGAATTGGAGATTTCACTGAAACAATTATGTTGGTGAAAAACCACCAACATAATTGCGGCGGAAAACCGGTTAAAATAAATATAACTCGGCATCAGTTTAAATAATTATAAAGAAAAGTTGTTCATTTTATGTATATAATGTGTACGTATATATAAATATAAAATATATATGCATATATAAAGTTCATTTCATATATATATTTTTAACTAAACATTTTGCTTCATTATTTTCATTTGTTGAAAAACTTCTCACTGACCTTTTTCTTCTAGCTCTACTTTATTGTTCAACTTTTAAAATTTTCGGCTATTTACACTAAAATTTTCAGGTTCCAAACAACCAAAATTGGACGAAATCCTGATTTGGTAGACGTTGTCCTAATTTCACAAGTGCACAGGTATTTAATTACTTGGATATTTTCAAAAAATATTCTTCCCGGACCTCAATAAAAGTTGTTGAGCTTCTACATACTCAAGGCATCATCCTCAAAAGGCCTGAAAAGCTAATTAGTTTCAGTTTTACTATTTTTTACACAACATTGTATTTCTTTTCTTGGTTCTCACGATTGGAGTGCTACTCCTTGGCTTAAAAGTATTGTTTTTAAATGTTGTGAATAACACGACCACTCTATAACTGTTATTTACGATAAATTCATGTAAATTGAATGAATCATTTTTTCCATGTATATTTGTTCTAAAGTGTTTTCAGTAATATGATTTCGCGAGAACATACAACAATATTTGTGAAAGCGAAACGTGATCGATATGCATGTTTCATAAAAGATCATTCCCTCAATGGCACTTATGTTAACGACTTCAGAGTAAGTGATTTTATTGCTATGATGCTTTCTTGATAATAATCCCTTTGTAATTCCAATTAGTTCTTGTCATTTCGTTTGCTTACATCAAAAGTTTTCAGGTAGCAGGTGAAGCTAAGTTGCAGCAAGGTGATGTGATCAAATTTGGACACGTGAATGGTGCAGCTATCAAGCCTGGTTGTTATGGACCACAAACTTCTGCCGAATTTACATTCGTTGTATGTCCATTCTTTTTTGATTTCAACGAGCTGTGAAATATTGTCTTGAAGAGGAATATTGCGGTAATTGCGAAATCATTAGTTGTAATTTTTCGATGCTGTTTCTTATGATCCGAGTTTTTTGTAAGTAAAAATGAATGCCATGCTGAAAGTTTCAAGGTCCTTTTCCAATTTCAGTTTGAAGAAGCACCAGCTCATCGGCTAGGTGATCGTAGACGTCCGATAACAATTATGGGTAATTCACGACAAGATTTGTCCCAGGTAAAATTTCTTGCTTCTCCATCTTTTTATTTGTTAAATAATCGGAAAGGTAGGAGGAAAGTTTTTTAATCATATTTTTTCATTTCATGTCAAATTTTTTGGTGGGAATACTCGTAGGAATTGACTTTCCTAAAGAAATTAATTCCACAAAGCTTTCAAACTTTGACTTATAGTTGCATTTTTTGGACTTGTGGTATTCTGATAGTGGCTTAAATAGATTTAATTGAACGAAAGTATGGATGCATTGTCATTTGAATAATTGCATAAACCTCATTGGAGGATGTGCTGCGAAAATTTTTGAATTTTGCCTAAATAGTGTTCTGTGTCCACATTCTCTGTGTGCCATGAATACTTTTATGTATATTACAGGTCTTTGTTGGTGATGGGAAAAACTTGCATACAACATCTCGGTTACCTTTAGCCAACTCATCGATGGAACTAGCAACTGCGTGGCAGAATCCCGCTGCTGCTGGTGCTGCAGCGGCCCCGTTCTACAATTTGCAAAGGTTTCCTGGTTATTATCAAGCTGCTTTTCCTCAGCTCAGTTCTGCATATCTGCATTCACTGTGGCCTCAAAACTCTTGGCCGCCACAGCCACCCACAGCAGCTCAACAGTTCCAGCAGCATCACCTGGAACAACAAAGACAAGCAGAGGCTGTTGCGGCTACCGCTGCGGTAAGTTTATCAGCTAAGAATCAAAGCTTTAATATAATTCAGTGGCTGAAGTATTTTTGTAGTAACGGAAATTTTTTCATAATAACTGTAAAATTTTCACATTGTAATATTTCAATGTTTTTCCAGCAGTACGGTCAGTTAACTAATTCAACGTGGATGGGTGCAAATACGCAAATTTCTGCTGACACTTCACCTTTTACGGGGGCGACTGGTGATAATCGGCTGCGGAATGCTGTGTCGGATCAAATTTCATCCCCAGTCGTAACATCGAATATCAACTTTCAAATGGCAATCACTGCTGCCGCAGGAACATGTTCTCAGCGACCTGCTACTACGATTACAGCAATCACCAACCAGCCATCAATTGTTGGCCAAAACATCAGTGCACAAAGCAATCAGTTATTACAGTCTCTTGCGCAACACACACCAGCTTCACGTTCAGTTAGAGCATTAGCCTGTAGTACAGTATCAGGAAATATTATTCCGTCTGCTCGAGCAACATCTACACATCATCATTATTCAGCAAATTCTCGTTCATTCGAAATGCAGGGAGTTTCAAGATTAACTGATCGTTGTTCCACCCAAGTCGTCGCTACTCCATCAAGTATTGATAGTATAAAACGTATGGAATGTGACAGTTCAGTGCCAAGTCCACCAAAAAGTCAACAACAAGCGACAGCAGCTGTTTTTGGTGTTGTACCGCCGATTGTCGGCGGTATCCATCGAACACCGACAACAGTGGTGTCATCCCAACCAGTAAGAACATCAGTCACAGCTATTCACGCTGCAACTCAAGTTCAGGCTCAGGTTCCATCTCCGTTACCGTCAGCAGCAACAGTTGAATCGGGCAGTGTACGAAGGTTTAGTAATCATGGCATTACGACGGCAGTAAGCACCTGTAACCCTTTCTCTGTTCCAAGCACTGTGCCATCTACGCTAACCGAAATGAGCGTAAGTACAGTAATACCGTCACCATCTACGTCTGGTGTGTCTGCTGAACCTTGTCAAATGCGTATTTTGCTTACGAAAACATCGGTCACAACAGAAGAAAGACGCATGGATGAATTGCAGAGAGGTATGCGGTGAATTTCAATGCTTTTTGATTTTTTATAATTCAGCCCATTTTAAATTAGTCTATTGTAGTATTGCGAAGTGTAATGAATAGGTAATTTGAGGCTAATTTTTTTTACAAGATGATTTTACCTAATTCTATCCTATTTTAATGAATGAACTGATTTCTAGAAAATGCGGAAATGAATAATCGATTGTCTGGTTTGGAAGAGTTAACAGAAGATTTGTTAGAAGACTGTGGTCCGCCAAGACGTGCTCCTACACCGGCATCTAGTTCCTCTGAATTACATACTGCATCAACGATCAAGCAAGGCTCATCCACCACAGAAGAACCGAACCCGTCTGAATCGTTGCGTTCACCACTTCATCAATCACCAAAAAGTTCATATTCACATTAATTTATTATTAGAAGTAACGCCTCAAGTTTTTTTCCTCAGTTTTCAGCAAAATCCAGCAGTTTACATTTCTAACGAATAGCTTCATCAGACGTCATGTCGTTTTCACTTATTATAATTTTTACGTATAAATCCTCGGTTCCTTGGTCGGTCGATATCTCAACGAGTTCCCTCATGTTGACCCTTTTTCACAGCAATTCTTCACTTCATTTGTGCATTCGGCAAACCTTGAGATCTGATGAACTTGGTCTTTGATCAGTTGATATAGAGTCCGATCTTTTTCCGGCTTTCTCAAGTTTACGCAGCATCTGCTGACCTTCAAGTATGCTTTTCCCGATGAGCACGATATCGTCAGCGAAGTGTAGGCGTGTGAATTGCTCACCGTCAATTGTCACACCTCCTTTCCAGTTCGTTTTTCGTAACACCATTTCTAAGCAGGCCGAAAATAGCAGTCGAGAAATGGTGTCTCCCTGTTACTAACTGAAATCGTTATGGGATTATAGAAGAGGGTGATTTCCGTTGAGCAATCCTTATTAATGTTCCTCAGAAATTCGATGTACTGGTTGTCGATGCCTTGTTCTATTAAAGACTACAGTATTTCGGTAAATTCGATATTGTTGAAAGTTTTCTTGAAATCGACGAATACAAGGCATAGTGGGAGCTTGTACTTCCTGGAGCGGTCGAGCAATTGTGTTAAGCAGAAGAGATGATCTCTAGTGCTGAATCCTGCTTGTTCCCTGTTCTTCATCCAAAGTTTTCACTATTCGATTTGTGATGATTTTGGTGAAAACTTTGTATGTTTGTGAAAGAAGATAAATCGGGCGATAGTTCTTGACGTCTTCGCGATCGCCCTTTTTAGGATCGTTTTGGATTCTTTCCAGGTTCGAGGTATCTGTTTTAACGCCAGGTATCTCGTAAACAATTTTGCAAGCTCTGCCCAGATTGGGTATTCACCGACCTTGAGAAGTTCTATTGTAATTTCGTCTCTTCTGGGTGCTTTTCCGGCTGCAGTTTTTTCGATGGCATGACGCACTTCGCTTATCAGAATCGGAGTGGGTGGCTGATTTGTATTTGCAGGCAACCTTGGTGCTGAGACGTTTCTTTTTAATGCAAATAACTGTTAGGAACTTTTATTGTATCGTTAAAAATATTGCGGATATTACAATAAATCAGTAAATTTGACATATTAAGTAAGTAGGATCGAAATGATAATTTATACTAAAGATGAAAAATGTAAAACATGAAATATATGTCACATATGGGACAAATATTATGTATATGTCAAGATAATTTTATAGGACGCGGGCATGGTCATTCGGATTCATCTTGTTCCCCCACTCAAGCACCTACTGTAGTGGAAAAAAAAGCTGAACCGAAGAAACGACGCAAGAATAACGAGGTATCTGTCCTACTTGATACAATTAAATTTCTGTTGATGAGACGGACGACTTTACACATTGAAAGCAGTTTTTAGAGCTTTTTAATGCAGATAACTGTTTGTTAGTTAGGAGCTTTTATTGTATCTTTAAAAATATCGCGGATATTACCATAAATTAGTACATTTGACATATTAAGTAAGTAGGATCGAAATAGTAATTCATACTAAAGATGAAAAATGTAAAACATGAAATTTGCGTAGAATGGTCACAGATTTACATCTTCTAACGAGTATTCTTGCTCATTCATCCAGTAATTTTTTGTATTATTCAGGTGGCCATGTTGTTAAATGATTTGACTGAAGTAGCTTGGCATCATCTTGCAAGAAAGTGTCCTAATAAGATCACAGTCCCAACACAAACGAGGTTAGTTTTAGTAGTTAATAAAAAAAAGTAAGCATAGTTCATTTATTTGGAATAACGTTTGCTTTCTCTATAGGTGGGAATGTTTGGCCTGAAAATTTCTATTATTTGTGAACTTAAATACAAAAAATTTGTATTTTGCTTTTTCCATGGTTTTTCGTGATCATAGTTGCCACGTTAAAGTGCATCCTAACATTGGACCATAAAGGGGAGATATGCTTATTATTGTCAGTCAAACTTAATTTTTCAATATTACATTGCTAAAATCGATGATATTTCTGACTTGAATGAACTCTTTTGATGCAGTTGGTACTCTGAGCATGCGAAACATAAATGTATTACTGCGCATTAAAATTTGATGTGAAGCTTAACACTTCGAACTAAAAATAGCGGAAAAGATAAAAGTAATAATTTCAGGAAGATATACACAAATGATGAAAATGATGATGATGAAAATGGAAGTAGTAAAAGTCATTCAAGTGGCTCAGAAACGCCTTCAAAAAAGAAGCAAGAACAAAAAAATGTAACGAAAGCAAAGAGTATCACTTCTTCCAAAGCTAAGGATACAGGTTTTACACGGAAACGTGGTCGCCCAAAGAAAGGTCGCCTCACTTCTGAAAATATAATCACTTCAAATACGGTTAAGAAGAAAGCAACAGTGAAGAAGAAGAAAAAGAAGAGATGTTCTAGTAGTGACGCTAGTTCTGATTCTGAATTTGTTGAGGCTGAGAGGAGGGAAGAATCGAAGAAGCCACAAATTCTACCGAAAGGTCAGCCAGTAATATCTGCAGCTCAAAAGATTGAAAGAGCTCTTGCTCTGATGAGGAAGAGACAGGCATTACCAGATTCTGACAATGATAGCAGCAGTTTGTCATTTGTGAGTTCTTCGTCACCTTCTCCAATTCGACGAACGTGGGGTGCAACCTCGCAACGCAAAACTGGGCAGAGTGCTGGTAATAATAGTGTAGGCAAAAATAAAATGAGCAAAACAGGTCGTCAGTCACGATCAATAAGTAAGGTACCACGGAAACAACATGAGGTCACTGCTTCTTCTACAAATATTCGAAAGAAAGGGCGGCAAAAGAAAAAGCGTTCATCGTCCAGCGAAAGTGGTAAGTCACAGAGCGGGTGATTTTTTGGTTACATGTGTGGATGATTGGCGTGTTTCAGCGGCGTATTCAAATATCCTGTTCATGTGCGTAATATTTTCTAGTAACTTGTGAAGCTAGATCATCCTGTAACAATTAGTTTTGTAAAACAGAAATCAGAATTGCAGTGCAAAATAAATATGATTGGAAGTGATATTTTTTGAAATCTGAAAAAGCTAAAATTCAGGCACTTCTCAGGGAGGGCTGATAACCCCGTCAAACAGCCATTTACGATGGTATGGTGGGTACGCCACTGAAATACGTGTCGTCTGTTTTTTGTTTTGTTTTCTTTTTTTTCTTCACATATAAAGAAGCAAATAAAACACTTCGTCTGAGTTTTCCTCACTTGTTCTATGCTGTGAATCAGGTCAGGTACCACAGTGATTGCTTTTAATTAAATGTTTTTTTTTTCCATTTTTTGTGAAATTTGAGTTGAACATTTTCGGGTTCAAAATTTTTGTCCCAAAGCACTGTTTGCTTGATTTATTTAAAAAAAAAACTCGTGAAAAACTCAAGTTATAATCAGTGCTTATTGTTCAAGAAACCCACTAAGATATCGCAACATTGCTGCAAACCATTTTTGATAAGCATTATTTGTTACGAATTTTTAGCGGAACCTTTACATAGGGAATGTTTGTTTATTTCAGAAGTGTCGGAAACGAGCAGTGTTGAGTGGGAGAAGATGAAACCAGTGGTTACCCCACTACCAGCAGCACGTGCACCAATAATATTTGATGATTGGGCATACCACGATCCAGAAAAGCAATGTGACGCCAGTTCAGGTTGCAAAAAACCACAGAGTGAAAGTGTTGTTTGGGTATATATTGGTTTTTGTCTATGCGGTGGAACTACTTTATAAATTATTTGGCTTCAAATTTTGAAATTTTAATCAGGATCAGCATTTATACGATATGATAGCATTAAATTTCTGCGATTTAGAGAATGATTTAGGTTTTGTAGTAGGAGGCAAAAAAGTACAATAAAAAAACTACCAATAGTGGCATAAATAGCTGCATTTATATATTGTAGTTACAGTTAGTGGGGATTAATGATTTTTTATCAATTCGAAAGAATTAGCTTTGAGGATTATGTCAGTTAAGTTGTTTCGTAAAAATATAATTTTGAAGGTGTAATTCTTTAGGTACAATGTGACTACTGCTGCCGATGGTACCATATGGAATGTGTTACGGAACATGGTGTTACAGTTGATAATTCTGATGATTTCAACTGTGGTTGTAGAGAATCCAACAAAGCAAGCTGAGAATCTGCTGCGATTTTCTTTTTTACATAGTTCGTTACATGCTACAATTTTTGGTCCATTGCATTTTCAGTAGTATTTGGAAAGGATTTCTCAAAAATGATGCCATATTTTGCTTTGGTCTCATTTGTTGTTTGCTTTGCTTGTCGTCCTTACCATAGACATGTGTGGCCTTTTCTGAATTCAGGTTTTGCAACAATTTCCACCAATCCAAATTGAAATACAGCGACGTGCCATAGCCTATTTGCTTTGCCATAAAAAGTGATACAGTATAAACTAAACTTCCGATCTTTCTAATTTTGGATTGCAGAATTGCTCTCTCATCCTGTTCCTCTCTTCCTCTTTTGACATAATTTACAAAACTTTTAAGATTAGAAGCCAGCTAGCGTGGAAGACATAACGATACATTTACTAAACGACATCTAAAAAAGAAAATTAAATTATATATAAATATATGACGATTCGATGAATATATTTTTCTTATCACTGATTTTTTAATGATATTACATTTTCAATTGACTGGTATTTTTTGTATATATGGTTATTAATACTAATGGTTTTACTCAATTATTAAAATAATGGTATCGGATTTTGCCGAACATCTGGCATCCATTGTTTGTAACTGTAACTGTGATATGCTAAGTTTGGTACTGTCAAATTGCTTATTTAGTATTGTAATAATAATTTGAAGCATAGTAATATCAATTAATTAGGGTATTTTGTTTATTCAGCATTTCCTGATTTCTACTCTCCAGCAAAATTCAACATCTACAATATAAATTCTTGCCAACTCGTATCGATTCTAGCAATGCTTACGTTTTCATAATTGTACGATTGGAACTTCCGAATTTCATTATCAGAATTATGAGTGTTTATACCAATCAGCTGCAGTGGAATTCGGGATTTATTATATTTATGCTGTGATTCATGTCTAATTTCATCATTTTCAGTGATTTTGTATGTTGTTATGTTTTTTTTTTATCATTTTTATAATGTTGCAAACATTTTGGCTAATTGATATTAGAAATGATGAGGCAGAATCTAGCACGATGTGTGTTTCAACATGTTTAGTAATTTTGCACTTTTTCCAATGATTTTTCCATGTTGTTATATTTTGTTTTGGTAGAAGATTGTATTTATTATTTTCCTACTTCATGCATTTTTTTAAACGGAAGTCATTCCGAAATTGCATCACGTGTGTGTAAAATTACCAAATGAACCCGTAACCGCGTAAGCTTATTTTCCGTTCGCGTTGAACTGTAAGCTGCATGTGATATAATAATAATCAGATTGCGATGTAATCAGCCTGTTGTACTTCATTGAACTAATTTGTTTCGCTGCAAGTGGTAACATGAAATAGCAATTTTAAAAAAGTTTCACATATTTTACACTACTTTCAACAGATTGGATAATCTTGTGTAGATGTCAGTAAAAAGTGTGAAATTCGTTGTTCCTTGTTGTAATATTTCAGGATATATTAGCTGATAATAACCTCAGGACAACAATGCACCATAGTTGTGGAATGATTTAAAATATTTTAAAATAATTATGTTTGTTTGTTTCCATTTACCGCTACTCTTTTAGTGATTTGTGAGACTTTTGAAGAAATGCGGAAAATATCGAAAAAATACAACTTTTTAATTTAGGATTTCTCACTCTTGCCTTCAACACGAATTCTAAAAATTGTTATGGTTCATGAAGTGAGCCTAAGTGAAAGAAAATTGAAAATTTCAAGTTGGAATTTAAACCATAACATTTAGTTTATGAAACTTTTTTAGGTTGTAGAAGATTCGAGGAGTTTGAGTGAAATTTTGAAATCCGGGAATTAGAATTGTTGAAATATGGAAATGCTTATTGTAAGTTTTTTTTGTTTGTTTTTTGAAGATAGAGATGACGTCAGTTTCGTGGTTTTGTTCATCGTTTGAATCATCGAGTAATTCATCAGGTCAAAGGACAACAAGTGACCGGGTAAGCAAACATTTTCACACTTTCCGAAACATTACTGTTTATTACCCATCGCAAATACTACACTACAACCAAAATTAGTAACCAATTCAGGTAATATACAACAGTTAAGCTAAAAAATATTCAAAGTATATTAAAATTTATTTTTTATTTCAGTCTTTAAAAAGGAGAAATATTTCACGGAAGATTGCGAATGGAGAAGAAATTATGGGCGACAAAGAGGTTGAACCATTTGAAGTATTTTCATTTTCATCGAAGAACAAAGAATGCACCAATATTCATTCATTGATTGATCGTTTTCCAATTCAAAATATTCAACAATTAGCTGTGAATCCGAAAAAAGTTGATGAGGTTTGTTCGAAGAAGTGCATTTTTTTTCTGTTTATTTTTGCTTTTGTTGAATTTCTTGAAATTTTCAACAATTTTTTAATTCCGTAATTGGAAGATGAATGTAAAATGAAAAATGAGGGTATAGATGAAAATAGTCGAAGTGAAAATCTTATTAACTTTGAAAAAATTTTGATCAATTTTTTGGAATATGATATAGGTTATGTTTTTCATAGATGATCATATCAATAATGTTTTGTAAGTTTCCATAATATTTCCATCTTCAATGTTTATATCTAATCTGCAGTTTGTTTGTTTGTTTTTTCAGCTAAGCCGATGGATGCAAAATAAGAAAGAACGTTATCGTGGGTGCAAGCGGCTTTTGCTTACTGGACCTACCGGTAGTGGTAAGACAACAGCTGTAAAAGTGTTATGTAATCAGTTGAAATTTGAATTAATCGAATGGAATTGTGCCGAATCCTATGAAATATTTTATGATCCTGAAGGGAAAGAAATTGTTTATGAGGAAAATCAGGTAAGGCTAGTTTTTTTTAAATTTTAATTTATCGAACTTTGTATTCATCATAAGTTTATTTTTATTTTCATCATAAATTTATTTTTATCTTCTTAGAGCTTTTGTGAATGATGCTGATAATGTGTTTGGGGAAAAATGAAAAATTATCGAAAGAGTGACTTATTTTACATAGTCATGTAACTTGTAACGTGGTGCAACGCAATTTTAATACATTGTTTGCTGTTGCAGTTCCTCGTTGAAATATAATATTTGTCAGCCTTGAGGAGAAACTAGAATTTATTCTTGTCCTAATTTCCCAAAAATTTTAACAATTTGTAGAGGATAGAAACGAATTGGCAATTTTTAGTTCTTTTTAAAAATTTTTTACGGTACTTGCTGAGGATTTTCTAATGTTCAACCACGCTATTATATCTCAATGTTTTTCAGGTCAGGAAATTTGTAGAATTTTTAAAATCGTCAGATCGTGGCTCAGTGGATAAATCAATTTCACAGAAAGTTATACTTGTTGAACAACTTCCGAATGTTTTTTATCAGTAATATTTTTGTTAAAAAAAAGATGGATTGACCCTTCTTTGAATCTTATTAAATTCCTACCGGGGTGCATTTTAGTCACTTCACAACTCTATCTTAATTTTCTACGTATTAAATTAGCCGGGATGGTTTTAGTTGTTGCTAAATAAAATCCAAAATCAAATTAAGAGGAATATGAATTTAAGTACAAGTTATTTTCTTTTTGAATGGAAAAAAAGTTGTTCTAACATGGAAGTTATACTTTATATTCCTTTTTACTTGGAATTGCAGAGATCCGTCAATGCTGCATGAAACATTGAAGAACACTGTCAGGAATACAGTTTGTATATATATATTCATCATGAGTGATATTGATTCTTCTTGGTATCTGAGTCCAAAACGTATTTTGCCTCCAAATGTTCGCAATCAGTTAGGCTTTGAAGAATTAGCCTTCAATGCTTCTGCTACCATTTTCTTATGTAAAGCACTACGAAGGGTCGCTTCACTGTTGAAGGTGAACATAGCACCATTACAAATTAAAAGGATTGCCGAATCTTCTAATGGTTGGTATTTAAATTAGATAATATTGTTTGTTTTAAGTATAACATCTGCTAGTTGATTTAATGTTTTGAGTATAACATGTGTCCAAATTTGAAGCATATTACTGTGCTACAAGTTCAGGAATGTCTCTTTTGCAAAATATTCAGAAACTAATGCCTT
Source organism: Madathamugadia hiepei (assembly GCA_013365335.1). Lineage (NCBI taxonomy): Eukaryota > Metazoa > Nematoda > Chromadorea > Rhabditida > Onchocercidae > Madathamugadia > Madathamugadia hiepei. The sequence goes on along the minus strand of JABVXS010001462.1, from coordinate 1,489 downwards.
TTATTGAAAGATCTTTGTATTTGAGATACGAAGAAATTTCTCATTTTTTATTTCAGTGATAATTTCCAGATTCAGCGCCTTCTTATGTCTATCCTTTTTTTAATAAACAATAAATAGTGCTGCATAAAAATTACTTCATATATTTTCGTCTTTTAATTCAGGTGACATAAGAACAGCCATACACAATCTTCAGCTGTGTTTAGATGACCGCAGTAATTTTAATGAAATTTGTTCTCTTCATTCCTCAACATTGGTTGATCCATACCATTGTTTGGGAAAACTTTTTTATGCCAAAAGGTATGTCTATCAGATTCTCTTTCTCATAATATTTAAGATAATTGCAGTTTTCTAAAGCAATACCGTAGCTAGAGAAGTCAGTAGGTCTTCATTTACCATGGTTTGCCATCTTTTAGCTAACTAGTGTGATTTCATGTGTACCTTCATTTGTTCTCTGATTGATTCATTATAAAATATGTTTGAAATTTATCATATGAAGGTGCGACGAAGCTGACAGCCATTGGAACAAAACTGAAGCAAAGTTGTCAAGTGAGTTAAGAAAAGTTTACTCGCGAGATTATCCTCCCAAGGATGATGTCAATGAAGTGCTTAACAAAAGTGGCATGAGCGCTGACAAGGTTGCTGATTTATAGATTTCATTTTTGAATTCCATTGATATATAAACTGTTGTAATTTTCTGAGCAAGTGTAAAAGTATGATGTTTTAAAAGGGCGATTTAATTTAAGAAAGTTCTGTTTTAAAGTATTTTATATATATATTTATAGCTAGTATTGTTCCTGCATGAACATGAGCTGAATTTTGTTCCGTCTTTATCATCATACTTGGCTATTCTCGACAACATAAGCCTTTTTGATTCGGTGCTTAATCGATGGGATATTCGAATGGATTCTGCTTTGACTGTGTATATGAGTGAAGTAAGTGTATTTCATTTAGTAACTTCTAGTTTTTAGGGTTTCTTTTTTATGAAATTTAAACACTTTGTGTAGTTTCAAAATCAAGGTGAGGTTACGGAAATACTGGAAAGCAAGACCTTTTGGTGAGCGATAAAGTTCCATGTTCTGCAGGAATATTGATGATGAGGCAAGAATAAGATTATTATGTAATAATCGGAAATGTACCAGTTTCACGGTTAAAAAGATGGAGGGTTTTATTTCAGGTAGCAGCTCGATCTATCGTTTTTTATAATTTTGGAAGCAAAGTCAAACAAGGTAAGATCGAGATTGATTTGTGAATTAATGCTTTTTTTTTGATTTAATCTTGTTCGATTTAAAGACTGCTGAAATTCAAGTGAATTGCAAACTGTTATTGCAAATCAAAAAAAAAATAGCATTAGAATCTTAGGTCCTGCCAATTAGGCTTTGAATATATTCTTCTCTTCTTCTTCTTCTTCTTCTTCTTAGCGTTTGTCCCACGTGGTTGTAGGGTCCGCTACTGGGGAGCGTCGTCTTCACGTCACGGTTCTATGCGTCGT
>JABVXS010001461.1:0-14608 GCA_013365335.1 Madathamugadia hiepei | reverse complement strand
TATCGTTGCCCGACCGACCCGTCGCAAAGGTCTGTCTCGGTGATAACATATCTCAAACTTGGTAAAAAAAAAAACTTGCAATGTTTTAATAACACATTTAAATCTGATGTAAGTAAATTATATGACGTAGCGCACGTAAAGTTATTCGTCGATCATAAAAATATGCATAGATTAAATTGTAATTTACTTACCTTAAAGAATTATCAAAAAAATTGCTATTCAGTATTAAGAATCTACCGTCATTATTAATTACTAATAACAATTATGATTGTATAAAAATTTTCCTAGAAATTTAAGAATTGAAGAAATAACGAAAAAACTGATCTATAATCTTTGCAATCATTAATACTATTACGTTTACTAATAAAGACATTCTTCTTCCTAGCGTTTGTCCCACGTAGTTGTAGGGTCCGCTATTGTATAGGATCGTCTTCACGTCATCATTGGAGTACGCCCTAGCATTCATGCGACCGCGACTAAATTTACCCCACCGACCCGTCGCTAAGGTCTGTCGTCGGGAACCGACCGCTTACGATCGATACAAATGTTATTAATAAAGATATAGTCATCGCCATTAATTAATTAATTGAAAATTATTTTCATTTCAAACAAATTGCTATCCATTTAAAGGTTTTTTTGTTTGGAATGGATGAATGAGCATTTGTTTTCTTTTGCAGTTTTGTAATTTCAATTTAAAGCAGTTATCGTAACATCGATCATCCAACAGCTAAAAAAAAAAAATCAGAAAACAAAATTAAATTTTTACAAAAATTGTTGTTTGGTTTTTTTTTTCATTTTGGCTGATTCAGAAAAACCGTTGAATGTGTGCTAACATTGATCGTTCATCTTTATTTTACAATTAAAAATTTTTAATGAAACTTTTTTGACATTCGCAATTATGTTAATTAATATTTCCTTTACAAAATTAATGTAAATTTAAAACGAAATTTTTTCAAAATCTATCAGTTACTTTTTTTTGTTCCATAATCTGCTTCACGTTTGCTTAATTAGTTACAGAAGTACTTTATCTTGATGATATTCATTATTTAGGGAAGGAAATTGGAAAAAAGTAAAATCTGTAGATTTGCGTTTTTATTTTTCAAATATGCAGAAAAATTTTAGTTTATTTTTATCTAAAATTATTTTTTGAGGAATTATTTTATTATCAAAATTTAAAATTTTATTTTATTTTTGAAATTTACTTTGGCAAATAAAAAGCATTCTGTGCTTCAATGTTTATTTTTTCTTTTTTCCCCTAATCCTTGCTTTTCCTGTTTTTCCATGTTTGCCTTTCAAATCTTTCAACCTTTCTCTTATCAAAATTGAAGAAGCATTTTTTCGGGGAGAGAGAAAAGGATGACTAACAGTGAAATGGTTTATTAGCTTTCATGGTAAATTGAATTTTAGCAGAATTTTTCTTTCTAATTGCATTCATTTTAGCTACCGCATTTCCTAGAAAACTAATTAAGCTTTGCTGATTAATTTTTTTAAAGGATATTTGGAAAAAATTTGTTGGTTATAATAAACCTTGTAGTAAGTCATATCACTGTACAATGATCGGTTGATGCGAAAGCAGAGGAAGTATTTCTGTGGAAAATTTATAAGAATATAGTTAAAATCAGGCTTAGCTAATTCAGGCTGTTTAATTAATCCGAAAACGAAAGGGATGGCACTGGATGAATCACTTTTCCCTCCTTCCTGCGACTGATTCAATCATTTCAATTATTCCTTACTGTTTAAAAAGTAATCTTCGATAGATTTGTTCCGCAAATCAGGAAAACAGAATCCGAGAAAGCTTTAAATTGTCGGAATTTTCAAACTTTTTAAAGATTTATTACACATTTTCAAGTAGTAATGTATGAATGTATTCACTTAACCATCGTTTAAAATTGGCGTTTAAAAAAATTTAACCTTTATCAAACAAAATTAAATAACATTTCAGTGTACTTTGCTTGGATTATTCTTGTCAAGCAGATTAAGTATATTTTGTGATAAAACTTTAATTAATAATTAATTAGTAAGATTTCTCATCAATATATTTTTCAAATCCTTCAGTAAAAAAATTCAATTCAATGAGAAATGATTGTATCAATAAATGTCCACTTGTGAACTTTAATACTTTTATAAACTAAAATGTTCATATAAAAAAAGCTTTTTTAAATATTCCCGAAATTTATTTTAAATTTCCACGGTTTTTTTGTTTAATTCCCTACTGAATTGCAAGATTTCTTCTTCATATTTCCCATCAACCAATAACATCGCTCCTTTTCCACTTTTTTCGTTAAAATCTTTTGCATTTAAATTAAACAGTTAACTTAATTAATTGCTTAATGAAATGGAACTAGGTAAATCGTCGTCCATTTACTGTACGGAAGTGTGCAAAGTTTATTTGGTTATTCATTAAAATTTAAAAAATTTAATTAATGATTTTCTTGCATGTATTTTTCTGTTTGCTTTACAAGAAATATTTTATTTGAAGAATATTTTCAGTTTTTTCAATTTTTTCTGCAACGGAAACTTTGTGAATAATCGTGGGAATATTCACTGTAAAAAAAGGATCAACGAAGTTTTAAAAATTTTTTAATTAACCTCAAAAATATTCAAATTATTCCTTGAAAAATACTTCTTCAAGAGCCATTTTGGTGAATTTAAAAAAAAGAAAAAATTGTCAATTTAACTCATGCAAATTTATTGGTCGACTATGAATCAAATTTGATAAATTGAAAAAGGAAAAAACTTTCTTTTTTCTCTTCATATTTTAGTGGTACATTTTTTACACAATATTCAGTGGGCGAACATATGTCGAATAGTTACGGCAATGTTGCATTTACTACGGCTCTTTGTTAAATAATTGTATTTCAATTTCTCACTTTTGTGTCAATCATTTCAAGTACTTCATTTCGGGTTCATATCAACGGACCTTTGTCCCATCAGGTAAGACATTATTATTGGTTTTTATTATTTCAAAAGCATTTGCAACATTTCCAAGATTTCTTTTATCACCTGGGATACTCATTAATTAAATCTGTATTTTAAAACACCAGAAGTTTTTTAGTTTTGATGTAATAATCAGAAATGAGAAAACACGAAGATGGAGTGATCTATATGGATGGATTGATCTGTAGGGAAGAGTTTCAACAAAGCAGTCGAACAGGAGAGACAAGGAGATCAGGTGGTTCGTACATCAGGTAAATGGTACATCAGGTGGTTCGTACATCAGGTAGATGGTACATCAGGTGGTTTTTTATCTGCTACCGTAAAGCGGTGGTTGAGGATGTTTGCAATGCAGCAAAGCTCATCTCTTCCAAGATCGTTGCAACAACGAACATTTTTTAAATTTTGCAGCAATTCTTTTCCATTTAGCGCCAAAGAAAAGTATTTCTGATAAAATTCATTTTAGCTCTCCCAAAATAATTAAACATTATCTATCATATGAATTCTCCACCATGTCATAAGTTCTTGCCATGTCAAAGGTCAAAATAGTAGTGATTTCTCTTACTTTATCATCGATTGCTTTACGAAATTCACAAACATCTCTTTTCAACATAGCTCGTAAAGCAAATTAGTTCTAAAAAAGTTGCTTTTGATCTTGCCGAAGAAAAATTATTTCGAATCAAAGATTTTTGCCATAGTAGTGATTTTCTATTATATTACAGGTTTTCGTTACGTCAAAGGTCAACAAATTTTCAGTATAACTCAAACATAAAATATTCCTCCGAAAAACGATTGTAAATTTTTTCAAAATTTCTATCAAATCAAAGATTTTTGCATCAGATTTTACGGTGTTATTTGGTTTCATCAGATGTTTTTATTCTGTCGTAAATCATGGAAGCTGTAAGAATCAGTGGGAAAGTACACCATTGAAGATGAAGAATTTGTTTGCTTTTTGCTTTCAGTTAAAGTTTTTCATTTTTATCCAAAAATTTTTTTCGCACTAAAATTATTGAACTTTTGTTTCTTTCCTTTTCCTTAGTTCTTTTTTTAATTTTAAATTTATGAGTGAAAGAAGCAAGTGTTATTTTCACTAGAATAATTTTAAAAAATTTAAGTGCTTAATTTTCTTCGAACTTTTTCAATCTCATGAGATTTGCAAATCTTTTTTTTCTAAAGGAATAAATTGAATTTATAAATTTATGAAATAACCTAATTATTGATTCACGTTAAATTTTACTTGCACGAGTTACGTCAAAATTCATCAATTTTTGTGATATTAATTGACTGATTCAAGCGATTTAAATTAATTACATCAAATATAATTCTACGACGTAAATTTAGTAAATAATAATTACGTGATTCACGTAAATACATAAATTTAGACCTTTTGAACATTATAACCATTTGTGATTGAATTGTAATTATACTTCGCGAAGTCATTGTTCATGGTATTGTGGCAACGATTTATCATAAATTATTTCGTGAATGTGTAAAATTCTAGATTTTTCGACGCGAATTCACACGTAAATTTTTTTCATGCAGTGATTATTTTTTGTGATGGATGAGAGTGCCGGAAAAAGTGTATTGTAAACGTAAGTGCGTCAAACTGATGGTAAATATTTCGTAAATTAGTGGTGCATATCTTCATACTTCACCTATGATACTTCACGCAAGCATAGTTCCGGACACGTTTTTCTGCGATCAGCTTGATCAGATTGCTCAATTTCATGAATATAACTGCTATTCATTGTTATCATTCGTCCATATCTGCTTTAATTAATTAAATTAAAAAATGGAAGTTGAGGAAGAGGGCAAAGTGAAAGTTGCCGTACGCGTTCGACCATTTAACAAACGTGGTAGGTTGTTTGTTTAATTTTTTTGTTAAAAAAATTAAACGAAAAATCGGCATTTCATATTACAGTTAACAAAGAACAAAAAAATTAATTTTTAATTTGATTTATTTAGTTAAAATTTAGTTTAGATTTCATTTTCCATGTTCCATCCATTTTTTTTTCATATATTCTTTTTATGTAAAATAATAAATTTTGGTGATAGAGATGAGGGGTTTTGGGAAGAAAAAATTTGAATTAAAGAGTGAAACAGCGAATTGCAATTTTCAAGCGAAAAATCCTTTTGTTGAACAAAAAGATAAAGCGAGAAATTTATGTCAAAAAAATGAAAAGCCAAAATTGATGATTGCATTTTTTGGCGAAGGATTTGTCACATTTTTGAGTTTGTACTTTTTCGAGTACATTTTAAAATAAGTACAGCAATTATCAATTTTGGTATCCATTAATCATAGAATTTCCAAATCTTGAGAAATAGTGAATTTTATGGTGTTATTTGAAATCACAGGTCTGAAACAAAGCAACAGAGAGAGGGAGGGAGGGAAAAAGTTCGATTTCATTTATTTCTTCTCTTAATTTCGTAAATTTTAATTGAATTGAACAGATTTTTGTTGGTTTTAGAACGAGATTTAAAGACAAAATGTATTGTATCGATGATTGATAATCAAGCAGTTCTTCGACATCCAATTGATGAGTATGTTTTAGTAAACTGATCTTTTAATTAACAGTCTATCAATTAAGCCGTAATTTTAAAAATCATGGCTCAAATTTTATTCACACAGTTAATAATACAAAAATCTCTGAATCGCTTATTGCAAAAAGTCATTTAATTAAAACTTAAACAATTAAGTATTACTTCCTAAAAATCGAAGTTTAATTCACCCAAGTAATATATTTAAAATTTACCGATAGATTAATCCGATCATTTCATTAAACTTAATAATAAAATTTAAGATTTGGTGATCAAAGGTTCGTTCAAAGGCTGAACCAAAATTTTCTTACATTTTTCCATTAAAATTTAAAATGATAAATATTTCTTGTAATTTTCTCAGCAACAAATGAAATATTCGTTGAAAATTATCAGTCAAAAATTAAATAAAATTTTTTTGGAAAAGCAATTTTCAATCAATTTCAGAAAACAACCAAAGAGTTTTGCATATGATTACTGTTTCAATTCTTCTGATCTCACAGCAACTGATTTCATTGGTATGTTTTGAAATTTTAATCAATCAGTAACTGCTTGTCCCATTTTTATAACTTAATTAATGACCAATTGTTTCCGAGCCTGGTAATCTGATACCTTCATCGCCAAGTTTTAGCACTGTTATCATAGTTCCTGACAAGTTTATATTTGTATCGGTCGTAAGTGGTCGGTTCCCGACGACAGACCTTAGCGATGGGTCGGTGGAATAAATCTATTCGCAGTGGCATGAATGCTAGGCGTACTCCAACGATGACGTGCATGGACAGATGCATGGACAGACCTGGTATATCCGAATCATGAGCAAGGGTTTATGGCTTATGGACGAAGCACAGAACTGTGACGTGGAGATGACGCTCTACAATAGTGCATCCTAAAACCACGTGGGACAAACGCCAAGAAGAAGAATGAGAAGATTTCGTTCATATGAGAGTTTGATAATTTCTGTCTTAAAAAATTAAATTTCAATTAATTAATTTTTCAGATCAGAGTGAAGTATTCGAACACGTTGGATCTGCTGTACTTGTCAATGCATTTGCTGGTTATAATGCCTGCATTTTTGCATATGGACAGACTGGTTCCTTTTTAATGAAATAATTTATCAAAGTTTAATGAAATAATTCATCCATTCCAAATAAGTGATTAGTTGTCTGCCTTAAAAATTTTTAATTAAAATATTTTATGTATGGATTTAGATGAAAAGTAATTTAATTAATCAAGATTTTACTGTGATAATTAATTAATTAATTGCCAAACAAAGTCTAAAACATGTGTTTACTTCTGGACTCAGGTAACAGTTAATTAAATTGCTCCACTCATCACTGCAGATGAATAATTTGTGAGGGGTCAAGGACGGAATTGATTTACAGGTTCGGGCAAAAGCTACACGATGATGGGCACTGCAGACAATCCTGGAATCATTCCTCGCCTGTGCTGCTCAATTTTTCAAAAAATTGACGAATTATCTTCTGATTCATTAGCTTTCAAAGTAGAAGTTTCATACTTGGAAATTTACAATGAAAAAGTACGCGATCTTTTGGACCCTAAAAAGTAAGTAATAATGAAGTTATAAACTGCCTATGACGTGCGTGTTCGGATATAGCGTACATGTTCGGATATCATATATGCTATTACTATTTAGAATTCACATTTGCGTAAATATATCACGGATTAATCACATCTTAATTATCCATGGGTTCTCCTGCTCAGAGCTATTTTCGCCTCGCTGTATTTGCCAAATATTTAGGGTTAATTAATTCATTAAGATCTTTGCCTGAATACATTCCATTTTTTCTTGCTAATACAATTATTGCATAATGTTAAGGCTACTATTATATCACAAATGAATGAGATATACAGTGACATGTTCGAGAATGTACTAGCACAGAAGGAATAGAAATTAATTACTGCAATTCGTTTTTGCAGGACTAATAAGAGTTTGAAAGTTCGAGAGCATAAGGTTCTCGGTCCAATGGTTGATGGTTTATCCGTACTTGCTGTTTCATCTTTCGAAGTTTGTTATTCGAAATTAAATTCATTTCAAATTCTTCATAATTTGTGTGAATTGTTTGAACCACACAGAGTGAATCATAGTGTTCGATGAAATAATGTAAAATGGAAGTTAAGAAATGAGAGTGTCCTGTTGAAGTAAAGTGACACATCCAGTACAGACTGGCTGAATCTAATGTTGGATGGCATATCTAATCTAAGTAGGGATAATCGACCTAGCTTGACATATTTCACGCAGATTGACGTAGCCGAAGTAGGTTGGCAAATTCGATGTGGATTGATCAACATATCAGACCCATACTGATGTGCTCTTTCCGACGTAAATTGACGTATCCGACCTTTTCCAGCAAATAGCATCGTTGATGGAGGAAGGGAATAAATCACGAACAGTTGCTTCGACAAATATGAATACGGAGAGCAGTCGTTCCCATGCCGTCTTCAATATCCGCGTTACGCAGACACTTACGGATGCGGAAAATGGAGTATGTCCCATGCTTTTATGATCACTCACGCTTGTGTTCTTTGCTAATCTATTTTTCGAATTAGAATGGGAATTCTAATTCGAACTTTTTTTTGAGAATTTCCACGAAATCAATATTTAAATTGTTTCTAAATTTCCCAATTTTCAGCATACTGGCGAAAAAATGAGTAAAATATCACTAGTTGATTTAGCTGGAAGTGAACGAGCCCAAAAAACTGGCGCAAATGGTAAAAGGCTTGAAGAAGGCGGAAATATCAACAAGTATTTGTCTGAAATATTTTTTGAACTTTTGAATTTTGAACTAATTTCCTGATCAGAATAGATTATTGATTTCATGGATCTAAAAGAATTTTAGGTGCTTTATGGAACATTAAATTGTCATGGCTATGATAAGTAAGAAATTGAGCAAAAGTTTACAACATTTTTTAAAATAAATTTCCATTAAAATGAAATTTGGCTCACATCGCAGATCTCTGACCACGCTTGGAATGGTAATTTCTGCTTTGGCGGAACGGTTACATGTCAGCAACGGAATATCAAAACCGAAATTTATTCCATATCGAGATTCCGTGCTAACTTGGTATGTTCTCGATTCTTCTCTACTGTACTTCAGTTCACAGTTCAAATGAATCCTCAAATTAATTCCCCGTGATTTCTCGAAAGTCTCTTCTTCCCTTTCCATTCTCATAGCGATGAATCTAATCGCACATTTCGTCGACATGAAAGTCATTTATTGGAGAAAAATCTTTACATCATTATCAAGAAAAATTGAATCATAAAATTTGAAGAAAAATTCTACCAATTTTTCAAAAAAGAATTTTCGTAGTTAACCTTCGTCAATCATTTTGTTTTGCAGGTTGTTAAAGGATAGTTTAGGCGGTAATAGTCGAACAGTAATGATCGCTACAATATCGCCTGCAGCAGATAATTTTGAAGAAACACTGTCCACTTTAAGGTTGAAAAATTACGACTTCATTTAAAAAAAGAATCACAAACTTTTTAATTTTAAAAAACAACAAGTTTGGAACGGAACAGGTTATTTGGAAAAAATTTTTTGTTTTGTTAAAGGTATGCTGACAGAGCTACAAAAATTGTAAATCATGCTGTGGTGAACGAAGATCCTAATGCTAAAGTTATACGTGAATTACGTGAAGAGGTCGAGACGTTGCGAGCACAAATATCACGAACCGTGAAAGAACAAAATGTAAGAATTAATTTTCAAGTCTGTAACATGCTAAAGTTTAAAGCTTGAAATAAAATTAGTCTAATTTTATTTCAGCAATTAATGTTACATTCGAGGTTATGAAGTCAAAGGTTAATCAATTTTTTGTATCAGTAAACGTTGTAATTTTATCAGGAAACGGAAGAGTTACGTGAACGATTGGCAGAATCAGAACGTCTGGTAGAGTTGATGAATAAATCGTGGGATGAACGGTTGAAAGACACGGAAGACGTCTATCGGGTACATTTTTGCTCTATGATAAGGAGTTCTCAGTCCATCAGTGATGATATATCGTTATCAGTAGATTTTGCACGATAAAGACATTCATGAAATGCACGGAACAGAGAATTTTCAAAAATCTTTCAAAGTTGGAACTCTTTACTATTAGATTTGAAATGAAAAAACTAAATTTTTAGGAAAGGCAAAAAGGTCTGACGGAGATTGGCATTTCGATGGCTGGCTCAGGTATAAAGGTGGAGAAGGATCGGTTCTATTTGGTGAATTTGAATGCCGACCCATCGCTGAACGAACTTCTTGTCTATTACATAAATGTAATTGGTTCACTCAACTTTTGGCATCAAATCCAATCAGATCATTTTGATCGATCAACATCAATGAATGGAAATTGATCAGTAACATGAGAATGTCAGCTTGGAATACCTAATATTCTCCGAGGAAAAGAATTGATAAGATTAAGGGACATTTAATTGATCCGCTGAAAGAGACTGAAAATGGGTTAACGAATCATTAATGAATTTGTTGGATATATGGATTGATGGGACAATTTGATGACCTCAGATATCCCTTGTGAAAGTGAAATTTCAAGTATTAAACTTCTTGCAATTGCAGCAGCGAGCTGTGATCGGAAGTGCAGAACAGCAGGGTGTTGCACATGAGAAAAAGCTTGAATTCATCCTTCAAGGTCTTGGCGTACAAGATCGTCACGCATTGCTGGAAATTGTTGAGGATGACGGTCAACAACGCCTTTACATCGAACAAATGGATGACAGAGCCAGGTATTGTGCCACCTACAAATTAATATAAATTTCCGTTGAATTAGTGAAAGAACGAGGGGTCAGAATGTCATGCGAAAAGGATGACATCCATTGAAAAAGCTTCACTGGTAGATGAACCGATGCGCGACAGAGTGTTCATCAGCGATCGACGAAAGTGCATAAATTCAGAAAGACTTCTTTTTTAACTGCAAAAAGATGAATGATTTTTTTCAGAATTTGCGTGAACGGACGTTTGATAAAGGAAAGAACACTTTTACGGAACGGTTATCGGTTGCTGGTAGGCAGTAATCATTTTTTCCGCGTCAATTGTCCTAAAGAAACGGTTGACCTTAGCGCTTCAATCATGGAAGAATCAAATGCAATGTTGTTTGACTATTACGATGCTTGGCAAGAGGTTTGACCAACTGATTACAAATTTACTTTTCATCTATGGATTTTAAATTGTGCAGAACATAGTATTTATCGTTTGGAAATTTCTTAAAATATTAGTATTTTACAAAGCTTTGTCAACACCTTAAATTACCTTATCCACGAGTTTCGGCGTCCTGCAAATACCGCCTTCAACGCTCACTCCAAAACGGATCTACAGCGCATACATCTGGTGGAAACCGACAAGCTTTTTGGTTGGAATTCAGGAGAGAGAAGCTCTCATTGAACAACACACTTAAATTCCATCTCCAACAAATAACCATAGAAGGCTTAGAACTTAAGGCTGCCCACCAATTCAGTTATCTCAACAGTCTTTGACATTTGACATCAAGCAGACCTCCGGAAAGGTCAACAAAAGCGTTGGATTCAACGTTCTAAAGAACAGTACCAATATTGCTGCTGTAGAATGTTTACTGTTTATGGATGTGAAGCATAGGTCATCCACACCACCACCACTTGCTTCTCTTAATCCTCAATATTTACTCATTGATCATGGAACAGCACAAATATTTGCTGAACACGCAGCTATGGTAAGGCACGGAAGTTGGCCGTAAAGATCGAGGAAAAGGTTCTCTAAAACAATGATCTACCTGAGATCGTCATCTCCTTTGAGATTACCGTACAATCAACACCGAACCTCAATTGTTCATTTAAATGAACTTCCAGTTCAAATATGTACTAAATAAACTCTAAAGCACTAGAAAATTTTAATTTCAAAAAAGCGAAGATATCGATTCGGAGAGATTGATAAATGTTCAGGTGAATGCAGGTGTAAATGCAAATTCAATTTCTACGGCTGTTGATCAGTACATGGAGCAAATTACAAAAAAGCATGAAGTTTGTATTATTTTTCAATTAAAAATATATAAAATCAAAATTAAAAAAAAAAACTCTCGGAAAGCTTAAATTTAAATTTTGTATATTTCAACTTATGTCCGAAATTTTGAGAATTTTTGTATGTTTGATCGATTCCTTCCAATGTTTAACACTTTAAAGTATTAGAATATCATCACATTGTTTATATTGCATTTGAGATTTAAATTATGAAAATTTTCATTTTCATTTAAAATATTTAAATCAATCCAGAAATTAGCGAAAAGGATCAATGTTTTTAGGAAGAGAAGCAAGCAGCACTTGAGCAGCAGTACGAAGCATTCGAGAAATATATTCATGGATTTACTCAAAGGTTTTTCAATCTTTACCAATCGAAATCCCATCGATCTAAATTTGATAGGCTCATTTTCATTTAACTAATTACAATTATTCTCAGATGATTAATTTGCACATTTAATTCCAAGATTTTAGCTTTACACCATCGACACCAACACCAAGTTTTGGTTCTTTAACACCCATAAGCACATCTGGATATCAGTTTTCACCTGTTGGTTTTCCGGGTAATCCAAAGGCTAATATGCGGTCGAAATTTTTTAATTGGGTTCACCACAGGTTAGTTACTGCCGATAACACTTCGACCTTTTTTCCCTTCATTTCATCATTTTTAAAGAAGTCTTTGGAAATTTGAGAAGTAAAATTTCAGAGAGGAAATGATTAAAGAAAATTTGATGCGTTTAAAGAATGATATTATACGTGCTAATGCATTAGTCCACGAGGCTAATATGATTACTGCTGAACTATCATCGTCTCGATGTCCTGTCACCTATGATGTCACCTTGCAAATTCCCGCAGCAAATTTAAGGCCATCAAAAATTAAAGTAACTTGTTTGTTATTATTATTATTGTGGACAAGTGAGGGTAGTTTAGTTTAATTGTCGCGTTATGGTGACCCGTCCAACAGAATGATATTCAGACTTGACCAGAACAGGTGAACTTTCGAATGAAGGATAGAACCATTTCTGTGAGAAACATACCTTGTGCAGAACGAAATCTCTGCTCAGGATGTCTTTTCCCGTAATGCTAAGTCACGATTAATTAATTGAAAGAAAGGAAATTAAATAATGGAGAAAACAAAGGTGGTGACAACAAATGAAGAGAAATCTCGGATAAGGAAAAGGGATAGGCAATGTTGCAGGAAGGTGGATTCGTATGTGAACCATTCATTGTGGTGAAACGAGCCGGTATTGATGGTCATCAGCTATGGTCAACATCTCAGTTGGAGAATAAATTAATTGATATGCGTGAAATGTACAGCGAGAAAATGATCGGAGCTGAAAGGTATCTCTCTGCAAAATATTTTTCAGCGAAAAATAACTTCCGTGGAATGACTGTTGTTTTGGAAAAATGTTCTTATGGAAGAAAAGTTCATAGTTCGGACAGATTAAGTTGATTTAAAACATTTCCGATCTTTCAGCAAATTTCATTTTTTAAACTAATTTAGGAAGTTCTTGAAATTTTTTTAAAATCAAAAATACTTATTTTTCCGACACAACCTGAACTTTAAAAATTTTAATTAATCAAAAAAAGCTTGCATATAGAATTGTCTGATTTTCTCTACAATTTTGCTTATTTTCATATGATTCAGCAAAAACTTTTCAGCAGTCACTTCTCAAACCATCAATGGCTTTTGAATTAATTACCATTAATTTATATAAACTTTAATTAAATTTAGACAAGAATGTATAAATAGTTGGAAAAAATTAAAATATTGCATTTGTCCCAAAAAAACGAAATTGACAAAACTAATTAAATTTGATGAGGGAGATGAAGAATAGTTTATTTCTAATTAAAATAAAAGTTGTAACTGAATACAAAAGTTCTGAATTCAAGTTTAAATTCAAATTTGCTGAGTACTATAAACAGGACTGAGGCATCAACATCGAATGAATTAATAATGGATGATAAGCAGTTTGCACTTGAAAATGTCCGCGGCTTTACTTCAAATGAATGTGATCATTCAGTCTGTAGGAATGACAATATGTTCGACAGTCAGGTGACACTTTTCATCACAGAGAAAAACAACATTCAGCTTTTCTAAAAATTAGATTAATTAATTAATGTTTAATTCGAGAATTCTATTTGTCATTGAAAACACAACTGCCACGTTTTCCATGTGAAAGGATTTGTGGGGTTGACACGAGGAAACTCGTTGAAAAATCGGCCGAATAGTTAGTTAAATAGTTAATAGTTTTGGGTCAATTGTCTTAATTATTGCTAGATTGTGAACATTGTTAAAACCGTAATTCTAATTTCAGTTTTCAGGAACATCACAGTCTGATTGGTGTCGCCAATGTATTTCTAGAGGTATTACTTCATGATATCAGACTTGATTATCAAGTTCCTATTATCAGTCAACAGGTAAGCATCGTTGGTAATGCATGATTGAATTTCAGGTTCGCATTAAGAAAGCATCAAATTTTTGGATATTTCATAGTTTGGCGATGAAATTACTTGAGCCCCAAATGTTGATTAAGAAGCATAAAACCCAAATGTTGATTAAGAAGCATAAAATGTTACTACGCTTGAAAAGCTGTTGGCGATAGTTGTAATTCTCACTTAACAGTTTCGTGTAAATTTATAGGGTGAAGTTAATGGTCGTCTACACGTGGAAGTGTATCGATTATCCGAAATGAATGATTCGGGTATTGTAAGCAGCATGGATTCGTTGGATTCAAATCGTCCTTCAGATCCGCAGTCGACTGGTGCCACATTTTTGGGTAAAACAATGAAATGTCGGGTACATATATTACTGTGATTTTCCTTCTTTAAAATTAACTTTGAATTTAGTCAAAATATTTGCTAATTCGTGATTGAATTTCAGGTTCGCATTAAGAAAGCATCAAATTTACCGTCGACACTGTCACATTTTGTATTTTGTCAATATTCTTTCTTTAATATTAGCGAAATTTTCGTCGTCGCTCCGATATTTGATTCAAATGTGATTGATTCAACGTCGAATCACAAGGATTTCCAATTCGATCATGAAAAGGTAAGCTCATTTGTAACATACAGTAATACATACAATTTATTCATTATCCATTCCGAACTTTAGCGATTTGATGAATGAAGGATCTG